>APFE031216332.1:1771-74229 GCA_000404065.3 Pinus taeda
GTTGTCACCATCCTAACTGATGTGGCTTTCTTCTTACCCTGCAAGACTCTTGGTTCCCCATTGTCATCAACACAGTCATTGGCTTTGTCATAACATTCTACCTTGGTTCTATGAAGATATAACCATTCCATGCCCAATAACATATGATATGATCTCAATCATAATACATTTAGATGTCTTTCGGTAGGCATACCATTCAAATAAAATGCACATGCTCTTACCCAAGGATGAAATTGCTTCTTTGTACATGTAGCCAACAGGATTAACCAAAATTTTGCATGCAATTCCTTACTCAAACCACACTTATCCATCAAGTCATGACTAACATAGATATAACTAGATCCGGGGTCAGTCAAAATAGAAATAACTTGATCAAAATTCTTACTATCTATCTCAATGATAGATGCCTGATGTTCTACCTATTTATTGTCCACGACCACATAAATACAAGGAATACTATGCCCTACATCCCCAATAGCCTGCACCTCCTGTGCACTGTATATCTTAGGTCTATCACCCTAATTCTACGGGAAATATCTCCTAAGGTGCTCCTCAGCACATGTCCAACACTCCAGCCAACTAGTGCCCTCACCTCTATGTTGTTGTTGTGACCCATGTCCTTGTCTAGCTACATTAAACCTCTTTTTCAGTGCCACCTTTTCTTTCTCATCTACATTCTGAGGCCTTGTCCTCTTAGGCTGACATTTACCTTTACCTTTTTATTTCCCTTTCCGTCCTTATTGCAATTCATTCTTATGATTTCATTGTTCATAACAATACTTCAATTTGCCAATGACTTCCTCAAGTGACTAAGGCTCATCATACTCAATCAAATCTCTAAATGCTAATGGAAAACCACTGACAAATCATTGAACTTTAGCCTTCTCATCTGTAATATATGGTACATCACTCAATAGCTCGAGAAACTTGGTCGTGTAATCTTCATATGCCATTGACTCCATCTTTATCTCATAGAATTATTCGGCCTTACTATCATAATACCTCTCTGACAATTACTTCTTCCTAAAAGGCCTTGAACTCTTGCAAACTCAAGTCATATGTCCTAATGTATCTAACCTTCTTAACATCTTCCCACCAAATGTCTGCTTTACCTTTCAAGCTAAAGATAGCTATTATGGCCTTCATGTTATCTGTGTACTCATGCAACTCAAATAATTTGTTCATCCCAAGTATCCAAGCCTCTGCATCTTCCACCAAGAGGCTTCACTTTCTTAAACTCATCCAAAATGTATCCCCTATCACTGCTCCTTTAAAGTTGATAACGATGATGATCATGATGTCTTCCAGAACCATAACTATAATAGTACTTGTACTCATCGCCCCTCCTATTCAAAGTGTCCCACAACCTTACATCCCTCATTATGTCATATCTATATGACGTATGTCTACTAGGAGACCTACTTCCATATGCCCCATTATTTCTTTCCTCTTGTCCATGGCTGATATGAAGTGGCCGCTATCACTGCAATTATGACAAACTCTAAAGAAGTATAGCATTAACCTTTGCTTGTTTCTCTTGGGCTTGTATGATCTTTTCATTGCCTTTCTTACAAATCCTTATTTCTTCCTTCAAGCTTCTCAAGATGTCTGCCAAATCAGAGGAGACCATGCTACTCATTTGATTCATAGGGAGATTCTATGTAGTTGACAACCTTGCTAGCCATTTTAACTCATTGCT
The DNA here is from genome assembly GCA_000404065.3 of Pinus taeda. Lineage (NCBI taxonomy): Eukaryota > Viridiplantae > Streptophyta > Pinopsida > Pinales > Pinaceae > Pinus > Pinus taeda. The sequence goes on from APFE031216332.1 coordinate 3,471, forward strand.
GCAAGGCATAATATGTCAGATAAACCAAATCATAACAAACCAATGTACCTTAGCATAATTTGGTGAGTTTACCTCATTTGCAAGATCAACAAATCAACATGATACATGTATAACATAATCATAAGAGCATATAGACAAACAAAACTAAATTCATCAACACATAAACATCATTCTAGTTGGGGTCTAGTCATCAATGCAAGGTTGTATCAACATTGCATTTGTATGACTTCATGCATGACAAGAACCATTACTCCATTATACACATTTCCACATGAAACTATCAACATGCATAAGAAATCCCTAATCAACTACACATACACATGAACACATGTAGTTGAGCGTAAGCGATCAATTCTTTTAGCCAATCTATATGACTGATACATGTAACCAATCATACAAGAATGCAACCTAACATACAAGGATGTAATCAAATGACATATAACAATATGTAACTAGTCATATACTCACCATGATGCATTCCAAAAAATCAATCATCAAGTTCCTCATGAAAACCTTACTACAACCATGATCAACATTATGAAATGCAATAAGCGCATGGAATGAAAATGTAAGAGACACACATGCAATTGACATACATGCATGACCAACACACACTAACCATCCATTATGAGGGGTGAACTATGCTCTGATACCACTCTATAACACCCTCCTCCCACATCTACCCAAGTAACCAGCTAACAAGGGTAAACATGTGACGAGAGGCTACTATGATTGGATTCAACCTCCTAGGTGACCTTAAGGAAGTGGAATCAACGGAAAAATAACACAAAAACCTTCCATATTAGCTATAAGACCGTTAAGAACCATGCCAATACTTCAGGAAGCTTTCCCTTGGGTCCCACTAAAGTTTTGATTAACTTATCCTTTAGTCTCTCTTATTCTATAGGCATGACAACATACAAGAACCCTCATTAGCTCTCACAGGCTTTCTTTTCAGCATCCAGAGACTCATTTTGTCAGTGTTGTGCTAGCATCCCTAGGATTTGAGCCATGTTTTTGGGTCTAGAGCCCACTTCACTGCTCAGAATGGAATGATAACTTAAGGCTAGTAAAAGAATAGGGAAATAATGATGCAAAAGCAATAAGTTAAACAAGACAAGCATTTCGTCAAACATGTCACAAGCATGTAATTTATAGGTGTAACCAACATAATTAAACATAGGTATATTGTACTTATCTAGGAATTGCTAAGAACCATTTTTCCCTCATGTGATTTGTTGCATTATCATCTATTAGGTTATAGATACAATATCCATTCATTTTAAAGTAAAACATGTTGAGAGCCATACATAGCCGCTATCATAAAACATGCATATAACCAACATAGTAACAACATATTTACCATAAATATATCAGCCATAAGATCCACATATAAATCAATACATTTACACATGAAACCAAGGGAATTAATTTCTCATTAATGAATGAACAAACCAACTGAAGATGGTATTGGGTGTGGAACTTGATTATCTTCTTTATTCAAAGGTATCACCGCATTGGACACCAGTTCATAATGTGGTGGCAACGTTGCCCATAATATTTGTGTTATAAGGGGGGTCTAAGGGGGGGCGAAAACGATCTTTAGGAGCCCCCCCTTCGCGGGGATCGGGAGTAGTGCCCCTAAAGCTAAAAATAGATGTAAAATTTCCTTGTAAACTGTTCTAATTTCGTAGTCAATCTAAGCCATTCATTAGGTAGAGATCTGATGTTATTTTTAATTTAGGGTTTTTTTCCCTAGAAGGCAACCCCTTGCTATATATGAGGGAATTGTATTGCATCTATGTAGATCTGTATTCTGAGTAAGAAAGAGAGAGGAGATTGTGTGAGAGCGAAGAGGGAATTACAAGGGATCTGTTATAGGTTGTATCTCTTCAATTTGCTAGATAATATAAAAGTAAGGACTGGTTGTTTCCAGTGGACATAGCCCAAATTGGGTGAACCACATATATCTGTGTCTCTCTTGTTTTATGTGGTTTTTGTGCTTATATTTCTACAATATATTTTATGTGTTCCACTTCTTTGTAATATATAATTTTCTAACAGATGGGACTACCACATTCCACCTGACCATAGATTGGTGAAGCCAATTCTCTCTTTAGCCAATCACCATCATGCCATATTGGATTCATAGAACACACCGAAAACACTAAACAAGCATGGATTCTACAAGAGTTCTCCACCTACATCGTGAGGAATTTGAGCACCTCCTAGTTTATTAGGATTTACTATAGTCCACAGTCTGATCTAGGGACCAGTAGGCCATACACCGTGACCCACTCTCTAGGCTTTAATGTACATCCCATCCTGGGACTACTAGGCCCAACAGAGAGAAATCGACCTCTTGGATTTATCGTATATCCCTCCATTCACTGACAAGGATTCCTAGGCCCACTAAGGCACACAATCCCGGATTTACCACAATGCATACTCTGACTCAGGGGTTACTAGGCCAGTGGCTTTACCGTTATCCATAGTCCAGTTCAGGGACCACTAGGCCATGTGTTTTTCATTTCAGAGATGCACCCCACTCAGCTTCGAATCCACCTGAGCATCCCAGCTCAATCAAATATTAGAACCCATCTCATCAAAGCTATTAGGAAATAGCAAGGCTAGGCTAGAGAACACTCTCACACCTAGCAAAACCCATGCCATTATAGAAAAGATACACATGCAATACCATGCATGTCAAATCTTGCAAGGAAAATACACATGAAAATCGATACCTACAATGGATTCTATTGTAGCTGCTTGATCCTGGCTTTCCCTACTTGATCTTTGCTTCCTCTTGCCTTTTCCCTTCTTGCTCCAATGCCAAAGTTCTCAATGAAAACTCTAAGTCTCCAAGAGTGTGTGTGAGAGAGAGAGAGAGAGGGAGAGAGAGAGAGAGAATAATGAGAGAGCTCCAAAACTCAACTGAAAAAGAAAAAAGTTTACCAACTGATCCTCAGAAGAATTTTTATGAATGAGGCTTCTATTTTATTCATTTTCCAATATTTTCCTTTAATTTCCTCCTTAGTTGCAACCTGTGACCTTTCATCTCCTTTTTCTCCTAATTTCCATTATTTTCATAAATAAATGTGCCAAAAACTCCATTTTTCCTTTCCAAAGCCTTAGCCATTTCCTTTTCTGATTTCCATAGCCATAAACAACCAAACAAACACCCACTAGGATGTCTTTCCCAACATTCATCTTGGAATAAGTGTCCCATCACATGTGGTTATTATTTTAAACTTTTATTACATGGAATTTTCACGAAGATTGTTACATTGTCTGGGCCCCCTATCCCCATTCAAATTTCCCAAGATTGTCCATGGAAGAAAATTGAATATCTCCAAAGCCATGAATCAAGCCATGTTGGATATATCCGCCAACATGAAACTATCTCTGGGAGGGGTTCTTAGAGCCATTCATGCCCCATCTATGGTGCCCCCATGAAGTGGCTATCCTACAACTGTTGAGTGTTAGCTAGCCCCTCAAAAAAGCTAGCTCTTTAACAATTGATTTTAGCAAACAACTTCGATATCATTTTTCTCCAAGAATCCTCGGGAACATATCTGGAGGTTGAGCACACTCTGTCATCATTATTCAATTGATGGACCTTCCTTTGCATTGATGCAATGGGTTGATCAGGTGTGGTTTCTATTCATTTAAATCCTAAAAGTGTGCAAATATTCAATATCTAGGGACACCACAAGTATATTATTGTTGATATATTTTTTGAAGAGCTCGAGGTATCACACAGGATCATTAATATTTATGGACCACGTCACAATCATGTTGCTTTCTACAACGCGCTGATGAATTAGTCCTTCATGAATTCTTACAATCTCACTATTGGAGGAGACATGAAGTTATCCATGGGTAGGGTGGAATGTTGGGTCCATCATTCACAAGAGGATTCCCTTTGAGATTTTTTCTATCAGCTTATGGACTCTCAAAATCTCATTGACATTGACATGGCCAAAATCCTACTAACTTGGAGAAATCATCATGTCAAGGAGGAATCAATTTCTTGTAGATGAGATCATTTTCAGATTAAGGAACCATTACTGGAGCACCTATCTCGATTCAAGAAATGGGTAGGTTTGGGGGGGAACTTTGATCATAAACCCATTTAACTTCAGATGGCAGGTCATTTTGACAAGCCCAGAGACCCCTTCAAATTTAATTCAACATGGCATGAAAAGGCATAATTCTGAAGAATTGTGTTTGAAAAACTAGAGGAAGTGTGAGTTACTAGAGAACAGATCGATGACCTCACAATTCAATCACAATTTGTGTATCATAAAAATGAAAACCACCATGTGGCTTAAACGGAAATGATAGAGGGAAGAGGAAGCCCTAAAGAATATTGAATCTGAACTAGATAAGTTGGAACCGCCTAGAGGTCAAGGATATTCATAAAATGAATCTAAACATCACCTCATTCATCTCGAAATGGAGAAGAAATGACTATTGTAAGTTAGAGAAGGGACATGTAGACTAAAGAGTAGGTCTATATGGCTACAGGCAAGGGAAGACAACACAAAATTATTCCATCAATTCTATAAGGCCAGAAGGGCTTACAACACCATCTGGTCCCTCATTGATGGTGTAGGAAATATAACATCAAATTTCAAGGACCTGGCTAGAATGGGAGTCCATCACTTCTAATTGCTTTTCTCGACCCCTCGTCAAGGCATACTGGGAGAAATCATGCATACTGCCCAAGCCTTTCCCAGCTTTTCCACTGATGAAGACAATAATAAGTTACAACAAGCAGTCTCCCCTATGGAACTAGAGATTGTACTTCACTGGTTCAATAAAGTTAAGAGCCCTAGTCTAAATGGATGGACTATAGAATTCTTCCTTGGTTTTTATGAACTTATTGGTCGAGACCTATTGAATGTAGTAGAGGAAAGTCATACATTTGGCCAAATGTACAATGCTTTCAACTCGACATTATTTTCTCTTATCCTTAAATTTGATGCTCCTTCTTTTGCAGACTACTAACCGATCTCTCTTTGCAATGTCATATACAAGATCATTGCCAAAATCATCACCAATAAGATCACACCAATATTCTCTTGAGACATATCCCTGGAGAAATTCGCCTTCCTCGAAGATCGACAAATAAATGAAGCTATTGGAATTGCACAAGAAGGACTACAAAGTATTAAAACTATATAATTACATGGTATGATCCTCAAAATCAACCATTCCAATTCCTTTGACAAAGCCAACTGGATCTATATCAGTCTGCTACTCACCCACCTTGGTTTCCAAAACTCCTTTATCAATTGGATCATGTGCTCTATCACATCATCTTATTTTGTGATATTAATCAATGGTGATTCCTCCACTTTTTTCCATACTAAGAGAGGGATCAGGTAGGGATGCCCACTATCTCCCCTTTTTTTCATGCTGATTATTAAAAGACTCAATAGATTAATCCACAAATCAACCAGTCGAGGTTCCCTCAAGGGGATTCACATTGGGGGTGCAACGATCATCTCTCACCTCTTTTTCATAGACGATGTACTAATTTTCTTGGATGGCTCATGCAGTGATGTAAATGAATTCATATCTACCCTAGACACTTTATGTGTTTCTACAAGTATGTCTCCAAATGAACAAAAATCCACCATTACATGTTGTGAATGTTCAGAACTTGAAAATTACACATGCTTGTAATTTTTTCCTTTCCAATCTTTGCCCCTCGAGGAAGGGATAAAATATCTTGGATTTCAAGTAAAGCCAAATGATTATAACAACGAAGACTTGATGTGGTTAGCAACCAAAATTAGAAAAAAAAAATAATCCTAGTGTCACAACTGGTTGTCTAGAGCTAGAAGGTTTGTACTCATCAAATCTGTAATTGAAGCCACTCTTGTGTTTTGGATGTCCCTTTCATGGATTCCCAAAGGCATACTTAACATCATTCAAAGGATTTGTTGTGGGTTTCTTTGGAGGGGAGCAAAGGAAGGGCACACTTTTTCATGGTTCAGATGGGACAAAATTTCCCTCCCCAAATCATGGTGAGGTTGGGGCTTAAAAGATATCCATTTATTTCCTCAAGATTTGGCTGCAAAGGACATTTGGGGACTCATGACGCACAGCCTTTGGACCGATGTGGTACAACTAAAATATATCCATCCATTATCAATTGATGATTAGATCTGGCTCCCAAATAAATTGAGAACAAATATTTCCACCATATGGAAAGTTGTACTAAAATATTTTTTTATCATTGCCTCGGATTTAGCCTGGCATATAGGCTTTGGGAACCATGTTCGAATTGGAATTGACCCCTTGTCAAGCCATGGAAACTCTCATATTCTCCCTCTAGACTTGGTCACTTTCCTCACATCTCATAGTATCAAATATCTGAACTAGATTAGGGACCCGAAGTGATCTGATATATGGGGTCAACACTACCTATTAGCAACAAATCTTTAGATATGTAAGCAATGACACAGTGTATGGGGATATTATACTAGGGCTTTATCATCGACACACATTTGATTAATTGATCATGTGGATGAACAATTGTGGGCACCCTCAAAATGTGGATCCTACTCTCCAAAGGAGGGTTATATTTTCACAATCGCCTCTAAGGAACCTCACACTCTCAGTTGGTGGTAGAGGAACCCCTAGAAATTAAAGGGGCTTGAAACATCATTGATGCTATTTTGTTGTATATTGGAAAACAAACTACCCACAGGAGATGATCTAAAAAAGTGATCATATTGTGGCCCCTCATGGTCTGCGTTATGCATAGAATTAGAGGAAACAGTCGAACACATATTCTTAATTTGTTGGGTTGTCGGTCGGGTCTAGAAATCTATATACCAAGGATTATCCATATCAATAAAATAGCGGGGAGGAATTATATTACAAGCCTGGGAAAACTGGTGCCTAGAATGAGTCAACAATGAATACGTAATAAGCATTCCACTACTCACATGTTGGGGCCAATGGATTGGGGGAAACAAGATGATCTTTCATGGCACTCCTTTTTCCCTGGATCACACTTCTACACAAATCTCTTCTATATACTCTCTTCTCCTGGATGATGACAATCCATCTATGCCTCGATCTGTATCTATGGATGCAATTGACCACTCCATCCCCTGGGCATACTTTGATGGCTCTTCACAGCAAGGTTGCTATAGTGGTGGAGTTATCCTACATCTCAATAACATTCACCATTACAAACTCAAAGCCGAATTGGGGCAGGGCACTAACAAATTTGCAGAGTTATTTAGTCTTAAACTCCTTCTCTTCACTGTTGAGAAAAAATGTAGTCACCTACAGGTATTTGGTGAATCAAAAGTGGTGACTAACTAGTTCACATCGAAATCGATATGCCACACATACACTTTGAGAAGTTTATTGGATGAAGTGATGCATCTTAAATATCATTTTGATGCCATATCTTGGCACCATATTTATAAGGAGAGGGACCATATTTTAGATCAACTATCCAAAGAAGGCATGCAACAGATGTTTGGTAGTTGCCATGTGACAAACGTGGTCGACAATGAACATTACAAATATTGTCATCGACCCTTCTCTGAAGATCACCAGGCACCCGAGGATATTGAGGAATGACATCAGTTTTTTTATCACTTTTGGCACATCAAATATACTTTTACATAGATATCACAACTATTGTGTCCGCAATTTACATATTTTGGTTTATACTACTATCATATTTATCACAATTGTGTTTTTGGATATATAAACAAGATAGTAGTGGTTAATATGGACATATTAGCAATTTTTGTCGATGATGACTATGAACTATACACATGTAATTTTCATCTTTTATTATAATTAAAATTATGATTTTTTCGGGGGAAAAAATTAATATTTATTAGAGAAAAAACTATTACAAACAAAAAGTATATATAAGTATAAAAAATAATTATAAATTATTTTCAAATATCCGTGAAATAAGATATAAATTAATTAATTTATCTATACATCAATCTCTATTCCTAAATTGATAATAAAAGGATTGAGATAAAAGTTACATATATTCTTATTTCATAAATTCTTCATAAGTTACCTAGGTAAAAAAATAAACTATTTTAAAATTTATTTTTAATTTTTAGGTTACCTTTAATTGAAGGCAAAAATTACTTATATAAAAAAATAAATAGTCTTTATCTTTTTTCCAATATATTTATATTTCAAAATTTAAAATATATAAAAAATAAAATAACATGGGCAAACCAATAAATAAATAAAATATATATATATATATATATATATATTATTTCCGATATAATTAATATTTAAAAATTTAAATAATGAATATTTTTGTATTTTTATAAATTATTTTTAAATAAATAAATGAATTCAAAATAAATAGAAAAAACATTAAAAAAATAAATAGTTTTAGTGTAACTTTATATTTTATAAATTCATACTATCCATTGTTAAAGATGGGATTTTGTTTTAACTTTATTTTTAAAAATTCATATTATCCATTGTTAAATCTCTAATTTTGGGTATGGAATCAAACCACTAATAGAATGACAAAGTAAAATTTATGATTTCAAATCTCTTTGTATTTTCTGTATGTAGCTTATATGTAGAAAATACATTTATACAAAAAAAAAGTAATGACGTTGTCACTAGGTGACTTTTGTTTATGGTGAATTTACGTGTTTTGGGTATTATCATAGCGTTGACAAGGTTTATATAGATAATATCATTATTTCACTGAGATGTGCATTCTATGTCCTCCTATGAGGGTATGTCCTAACATCAGGTTTATATAGATAGATGTGCATTCTATGTCCTCCTATGAGGGTATGTCCTAACATCTCTATGGTCGTACCTAATGCACTTTCAATCACTCAGTGATAAATAAAATATTTTGATGTCCACATGTTATAATATAATTTCATATCAACTTTAAAAAAAGGTAAGGTATTTAAGGTAATTAGAAGTAAAAATAAATAAAAAAATGGTAAAATATTTAGATCTTATACTTTTCAAAAATATTTTAATACATAATTTAAATACACTATTTGAAGATCTATATTAACTAAATTATGTAAATTTCAACTTCATATATATTTATAAATTAAAGAAAAAATATAAAAATAAATTATTTTATGTTTGTATAGTTAAAATATGGTAATGTATAAAAAAAAAAATTTGAAAGCGGAAAAATAAAATAAAATTTTCAAGTACTTCCTAATATGAATAATAAGAGGGAAATGTTTAAATTCATTCAATTTTTATAATATAAAATTAATATGTAAATGCACTATTAATTATATCTTCGTGTATACTTTAAAATATATATAATGAGAAAACCATTTTAATGTGGAAAATGTAGTCCATAAATAGAATGTCTCATTACACATGTTATGTGAAACATTTTATCGTGAGCTATAGATATATTATATATTGTTAAAAAATATTTATGTATATATCATACAAAATAAGTTTTTTTTTTGGTTAATATTTGGAGTCTAACTATTTTAGATTTTGGTGCACACACACACACACACACACATATATATATAGCTAATTTTCTTGAAATCCCACAAAGATTTTTGGATTTACAAATTTAAGTTATGTACTTTACATAACATTCAAAAATATAATTTAAACAATGAAAAATTACACATTATATATATTCATTGGGATATATCAAAAGATGAGAGAGATGCAATTTTTTTTCAAATTCTGCACTTTAAAAGAGATTTGCACCTAAAGAGATTTGATCCTAATAAAATATTTAATTTGCAATGAAATAACTTAATTAAAAGTCAAAAAATAAATTAAAAATATCACTATCTATGAAGTCCCTAGAGGAATCAAAACTTTGGAGGTGCAAAACTTTCCTTAAGTTTTACACTAAAAAAGAAGTTTACTATTAAATTTGATTACAATTACAATATTATCTAAATATATTTTTATCTTAATAATTCTGGTTTCACTGATCTAATGATGCTTCTGATTATGAGTAGTTTGTATTGATTAAAACGTTGTAGACCTAGAGATAAATTGTATTGAAAAAGAATGGCTTTGATTAATAAATATTCCAATCTCTTTCTCTGTCAAAGTTTCCTTTGACACATTGTATTTATCTTTAACTAATTCAATTTCCTAACTTCCTTTTTGATTGTGAAATTTTCCTTTTTTCCTTAATTTAAAATTAAAAGCTTAAAATGCCAACGTTTACATCTTCATAAATTTGATCCTACAAATAACAAATTAAAGTGGATATAAATCAGTAAATACGACCATAATCTTATTTCGCTTTCTACATTGCAAGTTATGTGAAAATGGCAATATATAAATCGGTAAATAAAATCATAACCTTGTTTCTCTTTTTACATTGCAAGTCATATGAAGGTAACTATTGCCAAGGAGCCTTAAGGGGTTTGTAGTCAAACCTACTTCGAATTTTCTTTTAATAAAAACAATTGCAGATTACAAAGAAAGTACATACTTTTACTTACACTTTTATTAATTAAAAAGTTTTGATTTATTTTAATGTGTATATAAAGAAATGTATGTATTTTTAAAATATTAAGTATCAATTTTATATTAAATAGGAAAATAATTACGCATCCTTTTTAATACTTAAGAAAAAATATTTATAGCTTATAAAGTTTAGATGTACTGTTTATAGCATTAATCGTGATAAATATGACAATTAACTGTTATCGATTTCTACAACCGTTGGTCTCGTCATGTCTGTTTGGTTGGTTAATGGAGAATAGGATTCTGTATTGACCGGAGAGATTTATTTTATAATGTAGTATGATGAGGGTGTATGTTGGTTAGTTTTTTTTGTTTGGTTTAAATAAAAATAAAAAATTTAAATTATGTTTTAAATGGAAAAAAATGTTGGCTATAAAAAAAAATACTTTCTAAAGTAATTAGAAGTAAAAAAATGTGTGAACCATATGTTTAAATCTTATACTTTTCAAAAATATTTCAACAAAAGGTTTAAATAAATTTGAAGAACTATGTTAACTAATTTATGTCTATATCCACTTCATCTATATCTAGATATAGAAAAAAGTTTAAGTTTATATATATATGTACTCTGTTTAGCATTCAAAGATGCAATTTAAACAATGAAAAATAACACATTGTATTTTGCACTCTAAAAAAGTTTGGACATGAAAAAATTTGATCCTCTTGACTCATGTTAGAACCATACTTAAGATGGATCTATGCTAGTGTATATTTGGAAATAATTTTCTAATAGATTAGTTTCTTAAATCTGTTAATTTACGGTGAACAAATTCAATTACATAAAAAGAAATGGGGTCTATGCAAACCCAAAAAGTGTCAACAAATTCAATTACATGAAAAGAAATGGGGTCTATGCAAACCCAAAGAGTGTCAAGTGCTTTGGATACGAGATCTTAGATGAAATTTGATAGTTAAATTATTAGTTAGGAGTTTAGCATTAATTTAATAGAATGATTTTTTAGGTTAGTTATTACTCTATAGATGTGGTTTATATTGGAATTTCGTTTATATTGGAATTTGGCTAGAAGAATTTTGATTTTTGAATAAATAGCTAGATAATATTTGATTTCAAGAAAACATTCTTTATCTAATATGTCATTTGTTATACAAACTATTTAAACAGATTTTTAATTTCAAATAAAAAATTAACATATTTCATTTAAAAATCATTTATTTAGCTACTCGTTAACCACAATTCATATGGTTATTAGTGTGTCACAACAATTGATATCGTTCCTGTCACGCCCCTATCCCGATGGTAGTCTTTCAACCATGCATGGGTGTGTGCAACACCGATACACTTTTTATTTTCACCAATACTCAAATGTACGAACTACTTCTAACCAAATGCTTAATAATTTATTAAATTCAAGTGTTCTTATCACAGAAGAATAAACTCTTGAATTAATCATTCATCAATATAAATGCACAACAAAAAATCATTCAACACATCATCATAGATGGAAGGGGAAACTCTCAAAAGTTAGAGTCTGCCCAATATCAATATATAAATAAATTATGTGATTCCAATTGTACATAAAATAATACAATTCGGTGTTGCCAACAAACCATGGTATGCATGCCTTTACTTTACAAAATCATGCTTGCAAATTCCCCAAAATATGCCACCATGCATGCTTACCCAAATTTCAGAACTCCCTCAGCACTACCATGCCCAATGCTCATCGATTTGGTTCACGTTCACCCTTGCACTCCCTGATGTAACTCTGCCTGAACAGTCCAAAACTTCAGCACACTACCATGCCTCCTCATGTAGCCCTGAGCACCTTCATTCACTCTACCACAAATTCTACCCGAACAACCATTCACTCGGCATTGTCGCTATCCCGGGACACTACCCGCACCTGTCTTTCAGCATGCAGTTTCGTGTCGCTCTACTCACAACTCATTGTAGCAGATCGAGTCACTCCATTATTCAATGCCCAACTCTCGGCCAGTTCTACCAGTTCAACATGTGTTTAGACTGTTAACTCAGCCCTACCGTTGTATAACAGTTCCTCATTGATGTTCAACTTTTCGATAAATCTCCAACTCCCACCTTACGACTTCGGTCTTGCTCTTACACTCCACCTGTGGCTTCGGCCTTTCTCATTCTGTGATTTCTGTGTTTCACTCTTGCTTAGTTTTGGTTGAGTTCGATGATGATCAAAATGATCCTCGATGACTCCAATATATATAAGTGCTACCATGTCGCAACACTATGGGTCACAACCTCTCATGGTTGGTCCATCCTCCATTTATGCATTGGCCTGGCCATATATGTATGTTGGCCCAAATCTTTTAAATATATATCATTGCCATGTCACATGTATATCGTTCCCACATGGGTTAGCTTAGCCACCCACTCATTCGATCTCCATACATCGGTCGTCCTCATGTCCAATATCTCTGATACTCCAATCTCCTCATATTGCCATCTCCAATATTCTCATATGGCCAATCTTTAATATTATTATATTGTCAATCTCTAATCTCTGATATTCTCATATCATTGATCTAAAATATCCAATATGCTGATATCACGAATCTCTGATATTTTCAAACCTTCAATTAACCCTGATCTTCAGTTTTTTGACTCCCTCGAGTGCTCGCCAACTCGAGGCCCTGACATCTACACCACTCTGAAAATGTTGTCTCCCTCGAAAACACCATCTCATCAACCTCCATTTCTAAGAAATATCCATATATGTGGGCACCCAGATAACTCCATCTATGACATGCTCCATGCTCCAATCCTATCAAACTCTACAAGAAAATCATGTGTTGGATCCCCCTCTGATGGTGATTACTTAGGTAGCTAATACAAATTTAACATCACCTCCACAAGAACGCATGCTCCTCACATCATCATGACCATCTTCGCATCCTGCTATCAATCGTATCCATCTCACCCGATGTGCCTCCTCATAAGAATAGAGGAATCACTGCCATGAGAAGAAGAAAATGACCCTCGCCCCCATGTCAGCCTAAGAAGAGGTAGGGGATGGGAAATGAAATGGCTCTCCATCCTCCTTCTCCAACAATTCAATCCATCTATTTGGATCTTTCTCCTCCAATCTCTACATATATGCTTCCCTGCTCTCCTCACAAGTCTCTGGTTTAGCATCATTTCCTTCAACTGCATCTAGCATGCCTATCAAATCCTGGATACTATCCGAAAATTCTCTAATAACCTGTGATCACTCTATGATTTTTTCCTCTACAATAGAAAACCTTCGATATATTTCCTCATCCCGCTTGATGTCTTCCACAATCATTGCTGTCAATTTACATCTAATTGTCATAACTACCATGATTAGTACCCCAAAGGATCATCCTCCCTTCCATTATAAATGTAAAACTTCTTCATATGTGGCACCATCATAGCCTCATGTTTCTTCAAAAATTTCATACCCAATACTACTTCATAGTCATCCATCCACACAATCATGAAGTCGTTCTTCCCACATCACTCACCATTGTTCACATCAACATTCTTTTCCATGCTAATGACCTTATTTGGTAGAGAGTTCACTCCTTTAAGATGTGCTTAGATTGATGAGAACTTCAATCCAACTTTCCTCATAGGTTCCTCCTTGATGAAGTTATGAGTCGCGCCACTGTCCACCAAAGTGAGTAAAGTGCCTTGGCCAACCTTTGTGGCCACTGTAGCTCCCAAAATCTACATCACCCCAACTGTTGGTTACTCTTTCTTCTTCTTTCCATCATCTTATGCTGGTGCAACCACCATCGGTCTAGAAGGACAATTCATCACCATGTGGTTCTCTCCGCACAACCAACATTTCAAAGGCTTAGTCATTTTTGACTTTTCATTTGACCTCGAATGCTCCTCGTTTGTAGACTTATCCTTCGATTTATTAGACTTCTTCTTCCTCTCTTAGGTCCCTTCATCATAATGTTCTGCCAGTCGATCAAATGCAACAAATGCTTCTTCTAGAGTTTTTATATTTTTCCTCTTGACCTCATTGTGTGCCCAAGGTTTCAAAACTATAATGAATTTGAATATCTTATCTTTCTTTGCCATGTCAGGTAGTTCCAAGATCACACTCGAGAATTCCTGTTGATATGCTTGTAGACTCCCAGTTTGCTTAATGTACTTAATATTCGTCCTTGCATCCCAAGTCTCATCTTGTGGGAAAAAATGAGTCTGCAAAGGTTTCTTCATATCGTCCCAAGTAGAGATGTCATTAGCATCACAATTGGAAATCTGATCCAACTTCTGTCTCCACCACATCTTAACATCCTTAGTAAGGAATTGGGCAACTACTTTGACCTTGGCCTCCTCACAAGGTATCCCAAAGTGCTCCAAGTATTGCTCCATATCCCATAAGAAATTTCCAAGTGCTGTGGCACTCCTCATCCCATCATAAGAATAAGGTTCATTTAATTTCACATGGGCAGTCACTCTAATTGGTCCCTACCCAACTACTTTCTTCAAAATAGTGATTTCATTCCTAGTATCATCAAGAGATTTATGCAACTTCAAGATTCCACCCAAACCTTGATCTCTTACAGTCCTAATATCCTTGATTTCCTTCTCTGTTTGTGCATACTTCCATTCAGTATACTCATATTTAACCTTGAGGTTATCATATGTTTCTTCCAATGTTGTAACCTTATATCGCATATCAACATTTTTAGGCTCCAACAAACCTACCTTCGAAGCAAATTCCTCCATATGGTCCAATAACATTTCCATGAAAATTTTTCTGGCATCCCTACTAGATTCACCTATTATGTGAGGTTCTTCCATATTGTCTGGCATCATTTTTTCTTGTGATATTCAAGACCATTCACTACATTGTTCAATTTCAACCATGCAACTTATCCCTATCGAACTTCTTCAACTTCAATCAAAGCCCTGCAGAAAGTGGGCTCTGATACTAACTATCACGAAGTGGAAGTTGTATATTTTACTTCAACTAGCTTGAATCACCCTGAATCAAGCTCTGATACCATCTTTCAAACCCCTATCCTCGTGGTAGTATTTTAACCAAGCATAGGCAGGTGCGACATCACTACACTTTTTCTTTTCACCAATACTTAAATGTGCGGACTACATTTAACCAAACACTTAATCAATTATTTACTTCAAGTGTTCTTATCGCAGTCTAATAAACTCTTCAATTAATCATTCATCAATATAAATGCATAACATAAAATCATTGAACACATCACCATAGGTGAGAGCGGCAACTCCTAGAAGTTAGACTCTGCCCAATATCAATATATAAATAAATTTTGTAATTCCAATTGTACCTAAAACAATACAATTCAGTGTTGCCAACAAGCTTTGGCATAAAAGACTTTACTGTATAAAATCGTGCCTCGAAATTCTCCAAGTTGTGCTACCATGCATGCTTACCCAAATTGCAGAACTCCCTCAGCACTGTCATGCCCAATTCTCACCGATTTGCTTCACTCGTGCCCACGACACTCCCTGTCACAACTCTGCCTACATTGTCCAACACTTTGGCACACTACCGTGCCTCCTCATGCAGTCTTGAACACCTCTGTTCACTCTACCACGACTTCTTCTTCCTCTCTTTGGTCCCTTCATCATAATGTTCTATCAGTCGATCAAATGCAACAAATGCTTCTTCTAGAGTTTTGATATTTTTTCTCTTGACCTCATTGTGTGCCCAAGGTTTCAATCCTATAATGAAGTTGAATATCTTATCTTTCTTTGCCATGTCAGGTAGTTCCAAGATCACACTCGAGAATTCCCGTTGATATGCTTGTAGACTCCCAATTTTCTTAATGTACTTAATCTTCATCCTTGCATCCCAAGTCTCATCTTGTGGGCTAAAATGAGTCTGTAAAGGTTTCTTCATATCGTCCCAAGTAGAGATGTCACTAGCATCACCATTGGAAATCTGATCCAACTTCTGTCTCCACCACATCTTAACATCCTTAGTAAGGAATTGGGAAACTACTTTGACCTTGGCCTCCTCACCAGGTATCAAAAAGCACTCCAAGTATTGCTCCATATCCCATAAGAAATTTCCAAGTGCTTTGGCACTCCTCATCCCATCATAAGAATAATTTCACATGGGCAATCCCTCTAATTGGTCCTGCCCAACTACTTTCTTCAAAATAGTGGTTTCATTCCTAGTATCATCAAGAGATTTATGCAACTTCAATATTCCACCCAAACCTTGATCTCTTGTAGTCCCAATGTCCTTGATTTCCTTCTCTATTTGTGCATACTGCCATTCAGTATATTCATATTGAACCTTGAGGTTATCATATGATTCTTCCAATGTTGTAACCTTATATCACATGTCAACATTCTCAAGTTCCAACGAACCTACCTTCCAAGAAAATTCCTCCATACGATCCAATAACTTTTCCTTGAAATTTTTTTCAGCATCCCTGCTAGATTCACCTATTATTTGAGATTCTTCCATATTGCCTTCCATAATTTTTTCTTGTGACCTTACCAAGACCATACACTAACTTTTTCAACTTTGACCATGCAACTTATCCCTGTAGAACTTCTTCAACTTCAATCAAAGGCTTGCAGAAAGTGGGCTCTGATACCATTTGTCACGAAGTTCTAGCTGTATCTTTTACTTCAATCATCTCGTCTCACCCCGAATCAAGATTTTATACCATCTTTCACGCCCCTATCCTAGTGGTAGCCTTTTAACCACGCATAGGTGGGTGCAACATCACTACACTTTTTCTTTTCACCAATACTTAAATGTACAGACTACACCTAACCAAACACTTAATCAATTATTTACTTCAAGTGTTCTTATCACAGTGGAATAAACTCTTCAATTAATCATTCATCAATATAAATGCACAATGGAAAATCATTGAACAAATCACCATAGGTGAGAGGGGCAACTCCTAGAAGTTAGAGTCTGCCCAATATCAATGTATAAATAAAATTTGTAATTCCAATTTTACATAAAACAACAAAATTCAGTGTTTCCAACAAGCCTTGCCCTACAAGCCTTTACTTTACAAAATCGTGCTTGGAAATTCCCCAAGTTGAGCCACCATGCACGCTTACCCAAATTGTAGAACTCCCTTAACACTATCATGCCCAATTCTCACCGATTTGCTTCACTTGTGCCCTCACCACTCCTTCTCACAACTCTTCCTACACTGTCCAACACTTTGGCACACTACTGTGCCTCCTCATGTAGTCTTGAACACCTTTGTTCACTCTACCACAACTTCTACCTGAACCACCACTCTCTTGGCATTGTCGCAATCCCGAGTCACTACCCGCACTTGCCTTTCAGGTTGCAACGTCGTGTCACTCTACTCGCAACTCGCTATAGCATTTTGGGTCACTCAATTATTCCACGCCCAGCTCTTAGCCAATTCTACTCATTCATCATGTGGTTGAACTATTAACTCGACCCTGCCATTGTATAACATTTCCACAATGTTGTTCATCTTTTCTAGAAATCCCCAACTCCCGCCTTCCCAACTTTGGTCCTACTCTTGTACTGCGCCTGTGGCTTTGCCCTTTCGCGTTATGCTATTTCTATTTTTCACTCTTGCTTGTTTTCCGTTGACTTCGATGATGATCAGAATGATCCTCAATCACTCCAATATATATGTGTGCTACCATGTGGCAACACTAAGGGTCGCGACCTCTCATGGTCATCCCATCCTCCATGTATACGTCAGCCTACCCATATATGTATATTGGCCCAACTCTTGTAAATATATATCACTTCCCCATTGCATGTATATTGCTACGACCTGGGTCGACCTAGCCAACCACTTGCATGATCTACATACTTCGGTCGTTGTGATTTCCAATATCTTTGATACTCCAATATCCTCATATCGCCCATCTTTGATATTCTCATATCATTGATCTTCGATATTCTCATATCGTTGATCTATGATATTCTTATATCACTGATCTTCGATCTTTGATATTCTCATATCGTCGATCTCGGATCTTCGATATTCTCAAACCTTTGAGTTTCCTTTAATCATGATCGTCGTTTTTTCGACTCCCTCGGGTACTCACCAACTCAAGGCCCTGATAGTTCAAGGAATTCGATCGCTTCTTTCTTGTTGGCTAGGTGGATGATGATATGTTATTTTGATAATGGTTTTCTTAATCCTCTTGTGAATTAATTATAATTCACAATTTGTAATCCCAAATCAAATGACAATGATTCAGAACTACATCCCTCAACTCATTCATTAATTCTTTCTCAAGTGTAACGAAACTTAAATATAATTAATATGTGGATTTAAGGTAGATTCTTTCTTGTTGGCTAGGTGGATGATGATATGTTATTTTGATAATGGTTTTCTTAATCCTCCTGTGAATTAATTATAATTCACGATTTGTAATTCCAAATCAAATGACAATGATTCAGAACTATATCCCTCAACTCATTCATTAATTCTTTCTCAAGTGTAACGAAACTTAAATATAATTAATATGTGGATTTAAGGTAGATTCTTTCTTGTTGGCTAGGTGGATGATGATATGTTATTTTGATAATGGTTTTCTTAATCCTCCTGTGAATTAATTATAATTCACGATTTGTAATCCCAAATCAAATGACAATGATTCAGAATTACATCCCTCAACTCATTCATTAATTCTTTCTCAAGTGTAACGAAACTTAAATATAATTAATATGTGGATTTAAGGTAGATTCTTTCTTGTTGGCTAGGTGGATGATGATATGTTATTTTGATAATGGTTTTCTTAATCCTCCTGTGAATTAATTATAATTCACGATTTGTAATCCCAAATCAAATGAAAATGATTCAGAACTACATCCCTCAACTCATTCATTAATTCTTTCTCAAGTGTAACGAAACTTATAATTATTATGTGGATTTAAGGTAGATTCTTTCTTGTTGTCTAGGTGGATGATGATATGTTATTTTGGTAATGATTTTCACTACATCCCTCAACTCATTCATTAATTCTTTCTCAAGTGTAACGAAACTTAAATATAATTAATATGTGGATTTAAGGTAGAGTGTAAGAATGTTAATATTTTTAAATTGTAAATTATTATGTCTAATTTAATAATAATAATAATAATAATACTTTTTTTCCCATAGGAAAATCTGGGCATATCTTTTAAATCCTAATTCTTTCTCAAGTGTAACGAAACTTAAATATAATTAATATGTAAGAATGTCAATATTTTTAAATTTTAAAATTATTAATATCTAATATAATAATAATAATAATAATAATAATAATAATAATAATAATAATAAATAATACTACGCATATCTTTTAAAGCCAATTCTTTTCTCAAGTGTAACTAAACTTAAATATAATAATATGTGGATTTAAAAGTAGAATGTAAAAATGTCCAATATTTTAAATTGTAAAAGGTAGAATGTAAGATGTCAATATTTTTAAATTGTAAATTATTATGTCTAATTAATAATAATAATATAATACTTTTTTTCCCATAGGAAAATAATTTGGGCATATCTTTTAAAGCCCATCAACCAGACTAGCAAGGCCTAACCCCAAGGGTGTCAAGGAGAATTGACCTTGTGATCTCCCAACCGGTGAGGTACTTAACAACAAGAACTTAACCAACTGAGCTAACCCTTGGGACTTATTATTATTATTATTATTATCATCATCATCTTATGATTTTTTATAGTTATAGTTGGGCCTTAGATAGATGGTGATAGGGTGTTTTGTTAAAACACTCTTTGATGTAAAGTTACCAGTCCAATTCCGCCCCACGGGGTGATTTATTAGACATGATGAAGATATACCACATATATAAAATCTAATATTCATAAGTTATATATTTAAAGATATATATATTTGGATTATTTAAAATTATAATATTATTCCATTTAAAAGTTTGGAGAAAGTTTGTAAATTATATTTGCTAAATTCATTATTTTTATTATCATAATAATTAATGAATATTAATAATAAAAATTTATATTTAAGTAAATATATTTAATTTAGATGCATGTTATTATTAATTTATAAAATATATGTTATTATATATTCAAATTAGTGTTTATCAACCACGTTCATTAATATGATTGTGCTAGTATATGTATACATATAAATAAATAAAAACTTGTCCTGACGATGAACCACACTGGTTGGTTCGAAACGCGTCGACAAATGACAAATGATTATATATGTGATTTAGCCGAAAATCCTCTAAACAATGTTATGGATCACATAAGTCTAAATTCCTTAACATTAAGTCTATAAAAACAAAAAATATAAATCTTTTTATATATTTAAAATCACAATTTATATCACCAATTACCCTATCATCAAACAGAACTACCCAAAAAGAAAATAACTCGTCCTCGTTCGATGACCAAGCAAATTGTTCACTAAAATTTCTTTAAGATAATGAACATTATTCCCTAAAGCTCTCAAAACGCACTATTTTCTTGAAGCTCTCAAAACGGGCAGAAACATTGGTAAAACAAACAAATTTGAAGGTTTCTCTAATTTTGAGATTCCAAATGTTGATGAGACAAACATAACTTATACATGAGAAAGATACTGGCAGATTCACATATGATGTACCTTCTAAAGAGACAGTCAGTGAGAGATTTACATGTGACGTATCTGCTAGAAAAACCACATAACAGAGTAACATAACTACTCTTCCTGTACCTAGTGAAAAAATGGCTGACACAACATCTATGAAAACCCATAAAATTGAAACTGGTGAATTGTCGAGACTGAACATCCACTCTTTGGAAACCGACATACTGACATCCTGCTGCCATTAATACACAGTCGTAGCTTATATTCATCCAATGCTAGTCAAGGACACAAATACAATTGTATAGGTCTCTAAATACGTAACTTCACATACACGATTGTATGAGGAGCCTTAGAGAGCTGGAGAGAGCCGCGCGTCTATGCTCGGAGGGTCCGCCATTGTAGCCAACCAGGTAAGCTTATTTACCCAACGCCACCAATCGTCTGCCGCCATGGCACCCATGAAGGCCCAGCTACTCTCAGGTAAACAGTTCTTGTCCTCTTCCGGATGAACGTCCACGTGCTTCCACGCCAGTTCCATGCAACGCATGACCATTCCTACTCGACACGTTCATCTGTCTGCGCCTCTCTCATCTCGTCTTTAAGTACGATCTCCTCTGAAGGTAACAGTTTCTGCTCCTCTACGCCTTCCAGGGCGTAGGGATCTCCCTTGCGCTATTCTCTCATCAAGCTACCCCCCTTTTCTCCCATTCTTTGCTCTCTGCTAATGGTCGGCTCACTGGAATACGACGGGCTCTTTTCCGGCTCAGGTGCGCTACTTTTTTCCTGTTTCTTCCGTTACTTTCTCAGTTCTCTTACAATAGGCAAACTATCACAGTTTCTTTCTTTCAGCTTGATTAGACAGGCTTTACCTAAGGATTTACTTCAGTGATCTGCTACTGGAATTCGGTCATCTATGTGCTCACGGGTTGTATGCTAGCCTTCCTTGCATCATGTGTCACCCTCTCCTTAGGTTTTTTAAGTCCAGATGTTACATAACCAGGCCATGTTCGGACTTCCGTGTTAAGATTGGCAAATGGTGGTGTATTTGCCGCATTTACTGCTGCTGTTTTGCCTGTGGTCCACAGTCTTCTGCCTAGAATGTTGTATCCTCCCCTGGTCTATTTTCCCTTGTCTTCTGGTTTTTCCGCTTACTGCTCTCCAATTTCCGGCATCTCTTCCGGCCTATCCTGTTTTTGAATTTTTTCTGGTGGCCTCTCTCGGGCTGCTCATAAGATGATCACGTCAGCATGAACATCTAGGTCCATTATGCCGGCGGCACCCATTTATGCATCTGACCTTATCGGGATCCCCATGTACTTGGGCGTCCTTTCTTCTATTTTATATTGACGATTCTTCCTAAACCTTCTCTGACCGAATCTTTGTTCTTGTAGAACTATCTTTTTTTAGCAGCCTTCCGTGTACCAGCCTCCTCTCTTCTGCCAGTTTTGATCTTCCATCCAGGCTTTATGTGAAGTTTCTATCTGCTTCGGGATCGGTTCCTCCTTTTTTCTGTGCCAAGGTCTCCATGTCAGAAGGTTATGTCTCTTCAGACTCCCAGGCCCTTATTAATGCCACCATCGCAGCCGAACGGGCTCATTTATCCTCTCTGAGCTGGCATGCCACCGTGGAAGATATGATCCTCCCAGGACCCGCCACCTCGTTTCCTTCTTCTGAAGTGGGTTGCCCTCCATCTGGCGGTCCTGCTGACCCTGTGGAAAGCTTTTCGGGCCATGTCAAGCCATTCAACCCCCGTTGCCGGCCTATCAAATCAGGTCCTCCCCCTAAGGCAATTACAGTGAACAGTGCCTTCCTCACAGAACGTATCGACAACTTACAAAAGTTTGCTCTTGTTGGGAAATGGCATTTCCCTTTAATGAAGGATTCAGAGTCGCGGCAATGGTTAACCGATCAATGGTCCCCCATTCTGGGCTATACGCCCATCATTTCTCTCATGATGAAGGATTGGTATTCCTTCCACTTCCTAAAGGAAAAGAATCTGGAGATCATTCTCGGCAAGCCCTGGGTTAAAGGCTGGAGCTTCCTTTTTCTATCCAGGTGGTATATGGGTTTCGACCCTCTGAAGAACACTCCGTCAAACTCGCTAATCTAGGCCAAACTGCTGAATCTTCCTCTGGAACTATGGTCATCTGAAACTCTGTCCGAGATAGGGAATTCTATTGGTAAGTTTATTTACGTTGACCCATGGTGCAGGGGTGAACGAGACAAGCGAATTGCTTGGATTCTCATTGAGAAACCTTTCAAAGGCACCTATCCGGAATTCATTGACATTCTCTGGGAGGGGATGCGCATCCGACAGAGGATCGATTTCTGGGGCATCCCCTTCCGTTGCTCCCATTGTCATCATATTGGCCACCTCATAAAGGACTGCAAGCTCCACCCTCGCAGAAGACACCTCCTATCCCCATCAGCAAAGAAATTCCCTCAGGGTTCTGCTTCTTTTTTTATGACGGGGGACAATCCGGTTGGATCCCCGTTCGTTCCTGTCACGGAAGGGCCCAAGGATGCCGCTCCCTATCCTCCGGCTGTGTTTATTTCCTCTCCCATCCCCAATCCTACGGAGGCTTTCCCTGTTCCCTCCCCTCCTGGTATGTCTCTACAGAACATTAAAGTGGGTTCCCGCTATATCACGCTTTCATCCTCTCCG
Organism: Pinus taeda; assembly: GCA_000404065.3. Taxonomy (NCBI): domain Eukaryota; kingdom Viridiplantae; phylum Streptophyta; class Pinopsida; order Pinales; family Pinaceae; genus Pinus; species Pinus taeda. The sequence goes on from APFE031216332.1 coordinate 27,170, forward strand.
TCAACCCCTTTAAGTCCTTGCTCTCCTCCCCCGACTGTTTCTGCCAAAGGAAAAGAACCCGCTACTGTGCCCTCCCCTGGCTTCTCTCCCTCCAGATCGCCTTTAAACGCCCTCGACAGCGATGTTGACCTCTTCATTCAAAGGAACCCCCTTACTTTTGAACCCCTTACCATTTATAAGCCCCCTGGACCCTCCATCAGCCCAAATTCTGCTAGCAACATCACCGTTCGGAAAAAGAAAAAAGGAGATAGTTGGCACTTCAGAGGCAGAACTATTGCATCTGATCTGGGTATAACTAATCTTTCCCTGGTGGAAGTGCCCATATCGGAATCTGCTGCCCCACAGCCCCTTAGAGCAAGTATGGCTGGTCAGCCCTCCCGATGACCTTCCTCATATCTATGAACATCCGGGCGCTGGGCGCGTCCCATAAATATCTGGCGCTCAAAAAAAAATTTCATCAGGAACGTCCAAAAGTTATCTTCATACAAGAAACCATGCATCCCTGCCTCACGACTATTGCATTTTTCAGGAAAATGCTCCCGACATGGTACATGGTGGCAACTAGTGCAAATGGCTTATCTGGCGGTCTTGCTGCCCTTTGGGACCCTGTCTGGATAAACGCAAAGGCTTTCAAGTGCTGCGCAGGTATCATGCTCTCGGCGACTGTAAGGGGTCACGTACAGTGCCTGAATCTCCTTAATGTTTATGCTCCATATAAGAACAGGTCTCCTTTTTGGGACAATTTTTTTGCCTCCGATATTCTAGAGATGGATTCTCTGGTGATTGCCGGGGACCTGAACGTCACACTTAGCCCAAACAAATGCTGGGGCAATGGTAGGGACCGCGATCCTCTTTCCGAAAAAATTAGGTTGGGGCTCCTCAGCAGGGACCTGGTGGACGTCATTCTGGATCAACTAAAGCCCACCTGGGACAACGACAGAATGGGGTCGGCTTATATAGCCAAGAGGATTGACCGTTTCCTCATCAAGGGGTTTGTGATCGAAAAATGGGGCATGCCATACTCCATTACGGCTAATGAATTTTCATTTGATCACAAGCCCATTATTCTAGGCTGGGCATCTTTCATTAACAGAAAGAATAATTATTTTAAATTTTGCAGTATTTTTCTGGAGGATGCATCTTTTAATGAACTCATATCCAAAGAATGGCAGGGGATGAGGGGCTCCCCATCGGCCCCTCCTTTATCTTTCCTTGAAAAAATCCAGCGTATAAAATCTGCGGTCAAAACATGGCAAGCACAGAAAGTCAAACGAGATAGAGAAGATCTGAATCATATACAAGCAGAGCTGAGTGACATTCTATCGGCCTCTCTCAATGGAATGTCACTGGAGAAAAAGACCATCATCCGATCCTTAATAAAAAAGAAACACTCCCTCCTCCTCAAAGAAGAAGAGCAATGGCGTCTCAAAAGCCGAGCATTGTGGCTCAAGGCTGGGGACTGAAATACCAAATACTTCCATAACTGTGCAAACGCCAGGAAGAGAAAAAATTCGATATGGAAGATGGAGGACGGGAATGGTGCATTTCTTCTTACACAGGAGGACATTTCCAATGAAGCGTCACGTTTCTATCTGGCCCAGTACAAAAGAATCCCTTGCAATGTCGCAGACATGTTTTGGGTTGTTGAGCACATGCCAGAAATGTTTGACGACGAAGCCTATGAAAATTTTATATGTCCTGTCACTGAGGACGAGCTCCTCACAGCCATGAAAACATCCAAAAAGGATAGGAGCCCGGGTCCCGATGGATGGCCCATCGAATTCTTCCTCCATTTTTTTGACCTGTTCAAGGCGGACTTGCTGCACATGGTCAAGGCCTCACGAATGTCGGGGTATATACATTCTGCTCTGTCATCTACCCTTATCGCATTAATTCCAAAAAATGGTGACTCTGCTTCCTTTCATAACTACAGGCCGATTGCCCTCTGCAACTCTCTTTTCAAAATTATATCAAAAATTATTGCTGAAAGGCTCAAGCCGGTTCTAAATCGTTTCATCTCCAGAGACCAACACGCCTTCTTGAAAGGGTGAAACATATGGGATGCGGTGGCTCTGTCCCAGGAATGTCTTTATAATATCCGGACTAAAAAGATCAAGGCAGCAATCTTAAAGATCGACTTGAAAAAGGCATATGATTGCATGGATTGGGGTCTGCTCAGGATTTTATTGGCAAAGATCGGTTTACGGTCACAGGGCTTGGAATGGATCATGGCTTGCGTTGAAAACATTAATTTCTCGGTTATCATTAATGGCTCCCCGTCCTCCTTCTTCAAGGCCGAACGGGGTCTTCGTCAGGGATTCCCCCTCTCACCTTTGCTGTTCATTCTGGTCATGAATTCCTTCAGCATCCTCCTAAACAGGGCAGCGAATGGTTCTGGTTTCCAACCTATCAAGATGTGTAAAGACTTTTACTTATCCCACAACCTGTTTGTGGACGACATTCTCGTCTTTGCTATGCTTCACAAGGCCTCCTGGAAATGCCTCCATGACATTGTTTCCAGGTTTCACTCAGCTACTGGTATCGGCATCAACAAGGAAAAATCAAAATTATACCATAATGAGCCCGATCTAGTCCTGGTCTCCTGGATCGCTGCGCTTTTTGGTATAGAAGCATTACTCATTGACAATGGTCTCAAATATCTCGGTTTTTCCCTCAAACCATTTGGTTACAATCAGGGGGATTGGTCTTGGCTGCTAGACCGCTTCTACTTAAATATTTCTGGCTGGGAAGCAAGGTCCCTCTCTCTGGCTGGCCGCTTTGTTCTCGTTCAAGCTGTTCTTTCCCAACTGGCCATCTATTGGGCGCACCTTTTTTACATTCCAGCCTCCATTATCAAAAAAATGAAAACATACTCTGCAAATTTTCTGTGGGGAGGCACTACTGGACAAACCAATTTCCACTTGGTGAAGATGAAATCCCTTTCATTTCCGAAAAAATAGGGAGGTTGGGGTTTATTAGACATGAGATCCATGGGGAATGCACTCCTATGCAAATCTCTCCACCGAGCCTTATTCGGCAATGGCCCCTGGAGCACTTACATCCACAATAAATATTTGAAAGGGAGAAATCTAGCTTTCTGGTACAGGAGGAATCAACTGGGCACTAAGAAAGGGTCTACAATCTGGCAAAGTCTCCGCAAGAACCTGCCTTTCTACATGCGAAATTTTCGATGGTCTATATGCACAGGTACGAATATTTTTATTGGTACAGATCTTCTTCTCAACGGGATATCCTCTCCGTTACCACCGCCTTTGGTCTCCTATTTCCACTATAGGGGCATCTTCACATGGAACCGCCTCATAAAATCATGGACATCCTCATCGCCCTCCTGGATGGACGCCGAAGAACTCTCCTTGCCGCCTCACCTCTGCTCTGTATGGAATTCTTTGCGTAGCACCTTACAGGGGTTACCCATTAAAAGATCGGGGGTTAAGGATGTTATGGTCTAGAGCTTGCCTCGCGCAACATTTCCTATTCGAGTTAAAGATATCTACACAGCTCTTTCACTCTTGGAGGCTCAACCTATTCAACCTTTTTTCCCTCTCCCATTCTGGAAAGCTACCTGCCCTCTCAAGATGACACTTTTCTCATGGCTCCTCTTTCAGAACAGAAATCTATCCTGGGACAATCTACAGAAGCGTGGTTGGAATGGGCCGAGCCGCTGCGCCTTATGTTTTTCAGATGGGGAAACTAACCTCCACTTGTTCTTCCAATGTCAAGCATCCAATCAAATCTGGTATGATCTCTCCCTTACTCTGGATTTTCCTCATCAATGCTTCTCCTCTGTACAGGAAGGATTCCTCTGGTGGAGCATCCAGACGGTTTCTCGGTGCTCTATCTTCATTTCTATTTGCTGGTCGATCTGGCTCTGGAGAAACGATTCCATCTTCAATGGTCATAGAAGTCCCATTTCCTCTACGATGCTGCGCATTATGGCCCTCCTGGAATTTCTGGGCATCTAAGCCGCTCCCATGGTTGTTCTATACGGGTTTTTCTTTTGGATTGAACATATGTTTTCTGTTCATGAAACAATCTGCCTTACAGGTTCCGCATATGCTCAATGCCACGATTTGAACAATCTGATCTTTTAAATACCCTCTATGTAACGATGAATGTTGTCATCCTTGCTATAAATTACAGACACTCCTTTGGGCACAGACATGACTGATACGGATTAACCTTTCATTACTCCAATTTTGTAACTGATTATTATCAATACAATATGATTTTTCTTTGGAAAAAAAAAAATTGACTACTGTTTTCTCCCATCTCAAGATTTTGAGTCTTCAATAGCAAACTTGACTATTGCTTTCTCCCATCTCAGGATTTTGAATACCAACTCGGTGAACAATCAACTCCCTGCTGTCATCCAAGGTGAGAATTTTAGTAGAAATAGATAATATTTTAGGATTTAAGATTCAGGTTTTCTGTCTTTATATTTGTTTATCCAGAAAATTATCAATCCAATGACTTCATTTTCTGTTGTTTTTTACGATGCCAGTTTTTAGGGAGATTAAATGGAAAAAACTATGTGCCATAAGGCTACCCTCTTTGTCATGTTATTTTATGCCTTGGCTGTGTCTGGAGTGAGCGAGAACCTTGCAGTGGGCTATTACAATACTATTTGTCCAGCTGCAGAAGCCATTGTATTTGGGGTAGTTAGTAGCGCGTTCCTGAATTTGAGACAGTGCATTGCTGGTATTCATCTTAAACTTCATATCACTATAGCAGCAATGTCCAATGCTTTATAATCAACATAGATTTATGTTGGAAATATCAATCTCAACTACAGTAGTTAACACAACAACCATATTTGCCGAACACCTCAACTGTAGATTGTGATTTTGTTTGCAGGCCGAAGTATTGAAGTTCTGAGCAGAAGTACAAGCTCACCATTCCACAACACATCAGATAGTTAAAGCACTTAATCAAGAGTTGGTAAATATGTATGGACAAACATTTACTGTGCGACGCTTACGTATGTAATCTCTACAAGTTTAGAAACTTAGTTACTTTGTACATTCACCCATCCTGTGTCACGTTTTGACTTTGTCATAAATTTATGTGTTGAAATGTATTTTGGATATACACGTGTAAATGTCTTTAATTTTTAAGTGGAGGGTGTAAGTAGAGAGGAGAAAATGGTGGAGCAAATATTGGTGGGGGCATGAAAACAGTTTGGGGTTTACAGATGGTGAAGCTTTTTGTTTTACTTGGATCTGCAACCTCCATTTACCAAGAAAATGCATTTTCATATATTTTATATCCTAATCTAAAATATGATTTGTTGGGATATGTTTTAAACTTTCACTACTAGCTTTACCACAACCATTTTGTTTTTACTCTGTTTTGTTGTGAGTAAATTTCTGTGTATTATTTAAGCCTCTGTCCTGTTGCGTTTTACTTGCCGCAGCTAAAGATTTGCTTGCCGCAACTCATTTGTTGAAGTAAACTCCTCTTTTCTCCACCTATAAAATTTCTGATAAAGATTTTTTGTTGTGAGTAAATTTCTGTGTATTATTTAAGCCTCTGCCTTGTTGTGTTTTACTTGCCACAGCTAAAGATTTGCTTGCAGCAACTCATTTGTTGAAGTAAACTCGTCTCTTCTGCACCTACAAAATTTCTGATAAAGATTTTATTGCCGCAAGTGATTTGTTGAAGTAAAATCCTCTCTTCTGCCCTTGTAAAATTTCTAACATAGTATCAGAGCAGGTTAAACATTGTTCTTGTAAAAACAAGTGTTTTTACTAGCAATTAAAAATTGTTTTGAGGGTAGATTTTTGAACTGTATTTACTAATAGGTAAGAAGTTTTTTTAACAATCAGAAATGGAAATATCAAGTACAAGCTTGACTAATCCTCACATACCTCAATTTAATGGGAAAAATTATTATTATTGGGCTATTACAATGAAGACCCTATTTTCTTTTCAAAAGATTTCAAGAATCAACATATACAACAACATGTAATGGTTTGACTCAAGCAAAAAGGGATTTGTTGAGGGACAACACAAAGAAGGATGCAAAATCCCTCTTCTACATTTTCCAAGCAGTTCATGAAAGTATTTTCCAAAGGATTCCATCAAGAAATGAAGTCCAAACAAGCATGGGACAACCTTCAAACAACCTACCAATGCATGGAAGAATTCAAGACAACAAAGTTGCAAATGTTTAGAAGAGACTTTGAAACCATTTATATGAAAGAGTCTAAGAATGTAGACTCATTTTTTTACACATGTAATTAGGTTGGTTACTCAAATCAAGTCTCATGGTGAGAAACTTGAGGAAAGGAGAATAGTTGAGAAAGTTTTGAGAAATCTACCAGCAAGATTTGATCCCATTGTTGTGGCCATAGAAGAGAAAAAAGATCTCTCACAGTTCTCAATGGATGAGCTTCATGCATCACTGATTTTTCATAAACATAGACTGAATAGAGCAACAAGCTCCTCATTGGAGCATGCCTTCAAGACACAAGTTTCATTTGGTCAAGGTAGAGGTAGAGGAAGATCGTATGCTAGAGGAAGAGGAAGAAGAAGCCATTCAAGCTCAAGAAAAAGGGGAAACAATCAAAATCCAAGTCAAGGTCCAAGACAAAATCAAGCACAAGGTGAGCGGTATGTTAAATCTCAAGTTCTATGTCATTACTGTAAGTATGGTCATTATGCAAATCAATGTAGAAAGAAGCAATATGACATTAGTAACAAACCAAGTATAAATTTCACAAAGGAAAATTAGAACCATGATAGTGTGTTTTTATCTTGTAATGTAGAACAAGAAAAACAAAGTGATGTATGGTATCTAGGTTCAAGGTGTAGCAACCGCATGTCAGGGAACATGGAAATGTTTTCCAATCTAGATGAAAGTGTGAAATCTTAAGTGACATTAAGGACTGATAGCAAAGTCTCTGTTATGGGAAAAGGAATAGTTAATATCCTAAAAAAGAAGGGGGACAAGAAGTATATCTCAGATGTTTAGTTTGTCTCTGGTTTGAAGCATAACCTCATAAGCATTAGACGATTCATGCAAAAGGGCTACAATGTCTTTTTCAAAAATGATGAGTGCACAATTTTGGATAAGCCTCCAAGTAGACAGCTGATTGAAAAAGTTCATATGACAAGTAATAGAATGTTTCTCCTAAAGATAAAATCATATTTGAAGGAATCAGGTGCACAAGAACAACTATCAATGAACTCACAAGAGGATGGAAGAAAAGATGCAGTTGTCACACAAGTAAATTTTCAAGAAGAGGTCAAATATGAAAATTGGTTATGGCATTTGCGATTTGGTCATCTCAACTTTGGAGGTTTGAATTCGCTACATATAAAAGGCATGGTGAAGGAATTACCAGTTATAGAAAAACTAAAAAACCAATGTGAATGATCTATCTTGGGCAAGAAATATAGAGAGACATTTCGAGCAGGAATGTGAGTAAGGGCAAAGGCACCTTTAGAAATTGTCCACTCAGATTTATGTGGACCAATGTAGACACCATCAATTGGTGGTAGCTACTATTTATTGACATTCATAAATGACTACACAAGGAAGACATGTGTATATCTGCTAAAATAGAAAAATGAAGTGTTTGAGCACTTCCGTAAATAAAAAGATATTGTTGAGAAGCAATGTCGACACCACATCAAAGTCTTGAGGAATGAGAGAGGTGACAAATACATATCAAATGAATTTCTTTTCTTTTTGCAGGGAGCATGGAATTCACAAGAATTTTACAACAAGGTAAACACCTTAGCAAAATGGTGTAGCGAAAAGGAAGAATAGGACCATCATGGAAATGGCAAGGAGTATGTTGAAGACAAAGAATTTGCCAAATGATTATTAGGTTGAGATTGTTGCTTGTGCAATATATATCATAAATAGGTGTCCAACCAAAAGTGTCAAATATGTGGTTCCTTAAGAGGCATGGAGTGGAAGAAAGCATGGTGTCACTCACATGGGAGTGTTTGGATGTGTCGCGTATGCGCATGTCTCAGATGAGTTGAGGAAGAAGTTGGATAGAAAGGGGGATAAATGCATATTTGTTGGATATACTGATGAATCCAAGGCATAAAAGCTCTACAATCCATCAACCAAGAAGTTAATAATCAACTGAGATGTGCAATTCATAGAAGAGGAATCATGGGATGGAAGTTTAGAGAAGACAGTCAATGCCAAACCATGTATACCACATGAGGACAAAGAGGAATTAACAACAACAAGAAATTCCTCAACAGTGACTCCCTCTACTCCTATTCAAGTGCAACAAAGCAAGAAATAGTAAAACTGTCAACAAATAGTAGGACAACATCATGCAGTCAAGAAAGTTTTTCTCCAAGCATGCCACAAAGTGCAGAACCAAGTGACATGTCAAGCCCATCTTCAGCAATAACAAGATGACCAAAATCTAGAAATTTAAATGATATTTATGAGTAAAATGAAGTTGATAGTAGCGCTGGTCTAAATTCCTTATTTGCATTATTTTTTCATGTAGATGACCCAATCCATTTTGAGGATGCAGTAAAAGAAAAAAATGGGTTGCGGCAATGGAGGAAGAAATAGAAGCAATAGAAAATAATGACACATTGGAGTTAGTGAACCTTCCGCAAAGGAAAATAAGTCATTGGAGTGAAGTGGGTCTATAAGACCAAGAGAAACAATGAGGGGAATATTGAAAGGTAAAAATCAAGGCAAGTTGTCAAAGGATACAAGCAACATCATGCAAGAGATTATGCAGAGACATTTGTACCATCGCGAGGATGGAGATAGTGTGTATAGTTGTAGTGATTGTCATGCAAGATAAATGGAAAGTGTATCAAATGGAGGTAAAATCAGCGTTTTTGAATGGAGTGTTGAAAGATGAAGTGTATGTTATGAAACCACCTGGTTATGAGGTAGAAGGCCAAGAAGACAAGTTGTATAAGTTTAGAAAATCTCTTTATGGCCTAAAGCAAGCACTGCGTGCACGGTATAGAAGGATATATGCTTACCTGTTAGATAATGGTTTCAACAAATGTGATGGTGAGTCGACTCTCTACATCAAAGAGAGTGATGGTAAGCTTCTTATTGTTGTTTTATATGTAGATGATTACATTTTTACAGGCAGTGATGATTTCCTCATCGTTCATTTCAAAGAAGCCATGAAGAGTGAATTTGAAATGATTAAGTTGGGGTTGTTAAGGTATTTTCTGGGCATAGAAGTGAGAAAACAGAAAATGGTATTTTTATTTCCCAAGCAAAGTATGTAGCAAAAGTTCTGGAGAGGTTTAATATGCAAAAAAACAAGATTGCACCAACTCCAAATGTCATGGGGTTAAAGTTGAGCAAAGAATATTGCACCAGCAATGTCAATCTGACATTATACAAAAGCATGATAGGCAACTTGATGTATTTGACGGCCACTAGGCTAGATATAATGTATGCAGTGATTTTGGTGTTGAGGTTCATGGAGACACCCAAGGAAACACATTAGAAAGTAGCCAAAATGATTCTAAGGTATGTCATTGGGACAAAGGAGTATTGTATTATGTATGTCGCAACAAATTATTTTAGGCTGGTTGGTTACACTAACAGTGATTGGGAAGGAAGTGTTGATGATAGAAAGAGCACGTCATGATATGTTTTTCATTTGGGTTTGGGAACCATTTCATGGGCCTCCAAGAAGTAGCCGATAGTGTCATTCTCAATAACAAAAGTTGAATATGTCACTGCAACCTCATCAATGTGACAAGCAGCTTGGATGAGAAGGATGTTGAGGGATTTTCGCCACGACCAAGAGGGAATGAAAACTATTTTCTGTCACAACACTTCTGCAATTACATTGTCAAAGAATTATGTTTTTCACAAGAGGACCAAGCACATTGATGCTAAATATCATTTTATTATAGATTTAATTAAAAATCATGAAATTTTGTCACAACACTGCAGGTCAGAGGAACAAGTTGCTCGTATTTTCACAAAGGCATTGGAATGTGAAAAAATTGTTTATTTTAGAGATTTTTTGGGAATTGTCAATGGCGACAGTTGTGATTAAGGGGGAGTGTTGGAAATATTAATCTCGACTATCATAGTTAATAGAATAACAACCATATTTGTGGAACACCTCAACTGCAGGTTGCGATTTTGTTTGCAGGCGGAAGGACTGAAGTTCTAAGAAGAAGTACAAGCTGACCATTGCGCAACACATCGGATAGTTAAAGAACTTAATGAAGAGTTGGTAAATATGTATGGGAAAAAATTTACTGCACAACTCTTACTTGTAGTATGCAACCTTTGCAAGTTCAGAAACTCACTTACTTTGTACATTCGCTCATCATGTGTCGTAATGTTTTGAATTTGTCATATATTTATGTGTTGAAATCTATTTTTGATATACTTGTGTAAATATTTGTAAGTTTTAAGTCGAGGGTGTAAGTTTGTCAGGTAGAGAGGAGAAAATTGTAGAGCAAATACTAATGGGTGCATGAAAACAGTTTGTTATGGGGTTTTAAAAAGAGTTACTCTGCAACCCCTAGTGAAGTGTAAATCACAATAAGATCTTTTGTTTTACTTGGATCTACCGCTTCCATTTACCAAGCGAATGTATTTTCATTTGTTTTATATCATAATCTAAAGTATCTTTCATTTCGATATGGTTTTAAACTTTCATGACTAGCTTTACCGCAATCATTTTGTTTTTACTCTATTTTTCCATGAGTAAATTTTTGTGTTTTATTTAAGCCTTTGTCCAGTTGCGATTTTCTTGTTGCAACTGAATATTTTCTTGTTGCAACTCATTTGTTGAAGAAAAATCCTCCCCTCCCCTGTAAAAATTCTAACAATTTATTTTAAATAAAGAGAGATCCAATTTTTCCACGTGCAATTTTTCTATGAAACCCTTACATAGTTGTAGAAGCCTTGGACTTAATAATGAATCATAATTGATCACAGGCATCACCTATTCCATATCCCCTCAGGTGGCATGTTCCTACTAGAAGGACTGATGGAAATACTTCACTATCTTCCGATATTCCAGAAAATATACCTTCCCGTACCTTAAATTTAACCCAACTAACTCAGATATTTGCAGCCAAAGGCCTATCCCAAGAAGAGATGGTTACATTTTCAAGTATATTCTGAGACCTGCAAATCATCAATGTGTCAATTCTTGTAGATTACATTAATGGTTGAGTAAAACCATATGTCGAGTACAATCACGTTTGTGTTGTTTGGGCAAAAATGCAGGGGCACACACAAATGGTGTCTCTCACTGTTCTATATTCGTGAGCAGGCTCTACAATTTCATAGATTCGAATACGATGCACTCATCTCTTGATCCATCGTATGCTCAGGTACTGAAGGAGAATTGTCCCCAATACAACGCCAGCAACAACACCACCACCGTGTTCATGGATCCTGAAATGCCATTCATCCTCGACAATGTATATTGCGACGAAGTTCTAGCTAACTGAGGTTTGTTTATATCGGATGCAACTCTGCTAATGGATCCAAACAACATATCCAGTGTGACTGCAAACTAAGGCTCTAACTTGGTAGAGTGGAAAGAAAGAGTTTGCTGTTGCGATGGTAATAATGGGAAATATTGGCGTATTGGCTGACGTCGAGGGAGAGGTCCGCATCAACTGTAGGGTGGCCAACACTTAGTACACATCAGAAATTACGTTTTCGTTTGCTTCAATTTCAAAATATTAATTTAATTAGAGATGCGTTGCGCCTCCCCACTAGTAAATTACATGCCCCACTTTTATTTAAAAAAAAAAAAATCCATTCATTTTTAAATTATGAGAAATTTTACATTTTCGAATTATGAGAAATTTTACATATTCATGTTTATATTTCCATCAACGTACCACACAAAAGTATAGCCTATAATACCATCTCTACCATAGATAAAAAATTCTCAAAGGCCAACCCAAATTTTTGATGCCCTACACAAATCAAAATTTTATGCCCCACATTACTACCTAATTGTCTTAAATATGTGCGTGAAATATTATAATAAATTATCATAAGTATTCTTCTATAAATTTTGGGTTAATGAATGATGTAGCAAACTGAATGCCAATAGTTTTTGACATCATATTGATGACTTTGAACCATCGTTGGAACTGCGTTGCGTTTAGGTTCGATAATGAATATTGTTAACGCAAATCGAAACTTCTTGTTAATGACCTGAAAATTGATACCCAAACTGTAAAATATGCTAAAGGTGTACTTACTTCAGAATGGAGCTTTCAGAATTAGGGGGTGTTTATTTTGAATTTCTAATTTTAGTTTAATTAATAATTATTATTAATTAATAATAGCAATTTAAATTTTTACCCACCATAAATTAAGAGTTTGAGTTTTTAAAAAGTAATAATCCCAAATAAAAAATTGAAATTTATGTGCTTTATGTATTTTTAATTTAATTAATTAATATATATATATATATAATATATATATAAATATATATATGAACCCATATCACCCGGCCTAGCCTAGGACGCGGTACAAATTGAAACTCTTCGAAGGAACCTCTCTTCCTCGCTCCCTTCTACACGAGAGGTTAACTTTTCATCAAAGCCTTCTTTCTTGTGCTTGGAGCGATCTCTACTTGATTCCAACAGTGAACACTTAAATTTTCACATAATATAAATTGAAACTCCTTGTTATAAATGGTCATGACTCTGACTTAGTCCCAATGACCCTTCTTCATAACTTTTTTGTGAATGAAACTGCTTTATAAAAGACCAAATCAGAGATTGTTTGCAGACCCCGTGGGCCCCATTAGGACTAAGGTTCCTTCCACAATCTGAATCCACCAAGATTGACTATGAAGTTGGAGGTCGGACCTGACTATGAAGTCTAAGGACGTATATCTTTCCTCGTGATCTAACCTTTTTCTTAGGTCGACTGCAATGGCTAGATTCAAAGCTCCTTCTTCAAACTAGATTTCGTTTTGGTTGGACAGGTTCTACACTGGGTTAGGTTGATGTTATGTTTATTTACAACTCATGCATATACAAACCCAACTTCTAGCCTTCAAAGATTTATTTATATCAGAACAACTAAACCTTATCGGCAATGCTTGAACTACAACCCTCGAAACCATATACCCTCTCTAACAAAATTTGGCTAGAGCGAGTTACTAACACTCATGAAATTTCATAGGAAGGTTCTTTGTCTCTCTACGCTTGTTATCATTTTCAGTCCTTCACCCATCTACTTGACAAAGAATGAAGAGAAAAAATGGAACAACGATTTCTCTTCTCAATATTCAAAATAGTTAAATATAATACATAGAAAACATCAACAATAAATTATTGAAGTGAAACTCGACTAAGCCGAAGTAAAACTAAACTATCTGTGACACTTAGAAGATAGTGTAATCAAATGTGATGATACCTAGCAGACAGTGAAATTAATATCTCAACATCCCCTCCTAATCTCAATTGTTACAAGTAGAGACACTTACAATGTCTAATTTCTCCCTTTGAAATTGAAATACATTTTTGTCCAATGGCTTTGTGAAAATATCTACAAGCTAATCTTTGGAACCAAAAAAATAAAGTACTATGTCCCCATCATTGATAAATTCATGGATGAAACGAAAACGTGTGTCAATGTTCTTTCCCCTTTTGTGAAAAAACATGATTTTTTGATAAAGAAATTGTTTAACTGTTATCAGAGTAAATAGGAGTTGGCTCCTTCTGAACATTTCAAATATCTTTCAAATGTATTTTGAACCGTTCTACTTGACAAGTTGTTGAATATGCTACTACATATTTTTTTTTGCAGAAGATATTGAAACGATTGATGATTTCTTCGATGCCCATGAGATCAGATTGGTTCGAAGGTGAAAAGCATACCTTGAGGTGCTTTTGCAATCATCTAAATTGTCTACATAATTGTTGTTTGCATAACTTGAATGTGAGAAATCTTCAATATGAGTGTAGAACAAATCATAGTCTACGGTCCCTACAATATACCTTAAGACCCTTTTTGCAACCTTCCAATGATAAATCCTTAGTGATTTCATAAACTTAGAGACAAAACTTAATGCAAACATTATATCAGTTCTAGCTGCAGTGAGATACAACAAACTACTAACTAGACTTGTATATAATATGGGATCAATTGGTGGTGTTACATCTTCTTTGTTCAACTTGGTGACTTGACCAATTGGTCTATCAACAGGTTTGTAGTTGGTCATTCTAAACTTTTGTATGATATCAGTGGCATATTTTTTATGACAAATAAAAATTCCATTAGCAGATTGTTGAATTTCAATGGGTAAAGAGTATTTCATGACCCCTAGATGAGTCATACCAAACTCTATTTGCATTGTTGCTTTCAATTTTTCTGACATCATATTTCCTGTATAAATAAGATCATCTACATAAAGTCATGCAATGAGAATTTTACCTTCATGAATTTTGGAATACAAATTTGGCTCATGGTTGCTTCAGCAAAAACCACTTTTGATGAGATAGGTGTCAGTGCGACTATACCAAGCTCTTGAATCTTTCTTCAAGCCATAAAAGGCTTTCTTCAATCTGTATACCTTATACTCCTATCCTGGAATTTCAAAACCAAGAGATTGTTGTACATAAACTTATTCTTGCAATATATCATTAAGAAAGCAGATTTTACATGAAGTTGATAGAATTTCCATTTTTGTTGAGGTGATGTGGATAAAATGGTTATGAAAGTGTCTAAACTTTCTACTGGAGAAAAGGTTTCACCATAGTCGACACCAAATTGTTGTGAGAATCCTTTGGAAACCAACCTTGCCTTATGTTTCTCAATTTCTCCTTTCTCATTCAACTTAGTCTTATATACCCATTTTACATCAATTTTTGCTTTGTGTCTTGGGAGATCAACTAATTCCCAAGTCTGGTTCTTCTCTATGGAAACAATTTCATGGTTCATTGCATCAACCAAATGTTTATCTTTAACCGATTCTTCAAAATGGGTTGGTTGAGATAAAACTGATGCCCCTTTTCATGTATTTCTTTAATGCTTCTTGTTTTTGGATTGTTTTATGAAGATGTTGAATCACTGGTGGATTCACTCCTTGAAGATTTATCACTTTCATAATGGTATGGCTCTTCTTGAACCTGAAATCTTGGTAGTTGTGGTGGATAAAAAGGTGGATTTGAAGCTTCATCAACATGATCAGACCAAGATTTATTTCCAAAAAATTTAACATCTCTACTTAAAAAACCTTCTTGGTTAATGAATTGTAAAGTCTCTATGCCTTCGACTACTCAGTATAGCCTACAAAAATATATCTTTCACTTCTATCATCAAGCTTCTTTCTTAGGTGCTTAGGAACATGTGCAAATGCTACTGATCCAAAAATTCTAAAGTGAGATACATTTACCTTTTTACCATCCAATGCTTATTGAGGTATTTTTATCTTCGACATTGTTTGTTGGAGATCCATTGAGAACATAGGCTTCAGTCAAAACTGCTTTAGCCCAATAGTCATTTGACAACTTCTTCTCACGAAGAATACATCTGGACACGTTCATGACTTACTAGTTTTATCTTTCCACTACTCCATTCTGTTGTGGAGTATATCTTGTTGCATTCAACATTGTGATTCCTTGTTGTTGACAAAAAGATTTGAAGTCATTGGAACTGTATTCTCCTCCTCTATTTGACCTAAGGAATTTTAAAGGCTTTTGACTCTTCATTTATGCTTCTCCTTTGAATTCTTTGAATCTTCATAATGTATCTGATTTTTTTTGAGAAAATAAATCCATATCTTCTCACTATAATCATCAATAAAGGTTAGAAAATAAATACTACCACTAATATGTTGTGTCTACATTGGGCCACATAGATCTGTATGGACTAGATCTAAAGGGTCTTTTCCTCTAGAGGAAGATGTGGGAAAACTATCTCAATTATGCTTGGCTAGAACAAAAAATTCACAATTACAATATTTTTCATTCATAACAAGGAGATCAATGACCATTGAATGGTTCTGGAGAAAAATTAGACTCTTGATTAGGATGTGGCCATACCAATAATGTCATAGCTACGACTCATATATTCTTGACACATTGTGGGCAAAAGACTCTGCTTGATTTCAACTTCTAAGATTCAGCAGAAACATCCTATTCTTGGTTTTTTTCAACCTTTGATATCAATTTTCTATTGGGCAGGTTCTCATAGATATAACATGTGTTCCCTTGGAATATTACATAATAGCCATGGTCCATCAATTGACCTTCACTAATGAGGTTATGCTTCATATGTGGAACATAATAAACATCAGGTATGTATTTTTGTTGTTCATGTTTGGTATGAACATGGACAATACCTTTTCCTTAAGATTTAATGCAAGAATGATCTCCAAGAGTAATTATGATGTTATGGAGGCATCAAGATAGGAAAGAAGATTTTTGTCACCTTCCATATGATTGATGGATCCACTATCTAGCAACCAAAGGTCCTCGCTATGAGTGTCTAAAAAATATTGGAAGAAAGAAACATTATCTCATAGGATTCTCCTTCATTATTGGAAATATGGACATTGCCTCTTCACTGATATGATTGTTACTTTTTGCATTCATGTTCAAAATGCCTAAATTTCTTGTAGTAATAGCATTCAACTTTATATTTGTTCCATGTTCTACTTCTTTATGATTGGCTTTGTGAAGGTCTCCACTGTTGTGCCACATGATGATGTTCTGATCTACCTTTGTCTCGACCTTTGCCTTTTTTGCTTCCACCTCTATATCCTCTGCCTGTACCTCTACCAAGAGAGAGATGTGCTTTAAAAGCTTGTTCCATGGTATCTTCCACCAATTTGAATCTTGTCTTGTGTGCCAGAAGTGATCCAGTCAACTGTTTTACTGAGAAAGTTGTAAAATATTTGGATTCCAGAATGGATGTTACAATCTTGTCATATTTCTTGAGTAGGCTTCAAAGGATTCTTTTAGAAATATTTTGATTTGTAATGGTTTCACCAATGAATTTGATCTAATTGATTATTCCCATGATTACAGTCATGAACTTATCCACATTTTCTATATTAGTCATTTACAGGGTTTCGAACAGATCTCCCAATGTCTACAGTTTAACAATCTTCATTGTATCATTACCTTGATAGGCAACATTCAAAATATCCCAAGCTTCTTTTGTTGTTTATGCACAAACTATTTTGTAGAAGATAGAGTCAACAACTGAGTTTTGTATCCAACATTTGGCTCTGTGCTCTTTCTTTCTTAGTTATACAACAAAATTCCTTTGATTATTATTCACGGATACTAATTATTCTTGGGTCGACTCTACATAACTATTCGATAGGGTATCCCAAGATTCTTGAGCTTGCAAAAATGTTTTCATTCTTAAAGATTAAAACTCGTAATTTTTTCCAACCAGAGTTTGAGTCTATGGAAATTCGTTGGAGGAAGATATTTTTTCAAATGTGGATGTGTGTGCCTTCTTACATCCTTTTTTCCAAGATCTTTTAAAAAAAATCTCGCTTTAAAAAAAAATGCAACACCCTCTTCTTTTAAAAATAGTTTAATAGAGACCTTTTTTCATTTCAATAACAAACTCCACTTCAATAGAATATAATAATGGGTATTTTCTTTTAAAGAAAACGTTGGTTTCCTTCTAAATCCCCCCGCCCCCCACTTTTTTTAAATCTATAAGAAAGAACATTATTTTTTTTTAAACCTTTAAAAAAATCTTTCAAAAGGGCTTCAGATTGCATTAAAATTGGATATGAAATAGTGACTTTCGAATAAGACAAAACCATCTTTTTTTTAATAATAAAGAAAACATTGAACCAAGAGACCTTGAAACATTGACTTCCTTTTGTTTGTTGTGAGCTCTTTAATTTTTTTTTATTTAATTTTACTTCTTCGTCCCAACACACTTCACGATCTTGAATAGCTATGCTACAATTCACTTTACGATGATGTTTGACTGCACTAGATCATTGTTACTTTGAGTTTCATAAGATTTAGTTGGTCAATGCACTTGATAGCAAAGCATGGGTGTGCTAGTCACTCATAATTTTTTTTTAAATAAAAAAAAAAACTCCTAGTCATCCCTTTTTGCTGAGGTAACGATATGATTCATCCTCTTCACAGAACCGGCTTCACATAACTAGATTCTTCAAAACAAAGGAGGATTCTTCTCCTCCTTGATTTCTTGGTCTCTGTTGCTCTCTCTAGAGTCTTATGCGACCTGGAGCTATGATACCATGAAAAAGAATGAAGAGAAAACATGGAGTAGTGATTTCTCTTCTCAATATTTAAAATAGTTAAATAGAATACATAGAAAACATTAACAATAAATTAATGGAGTGAAACTCGAGTAAAATGAAGTAAAACATAATTTAATATGACACCTAGCAGATAATGAGATTAATATCTCAACACTACTTACTACACCAAACCTCCACAAGATTTCTGCATATCATGTTCAACAAGGTATTAGGAACTTGTTGTCGACTTCCTCTTCAAAATGATGAGAACTTATGATGCACAAGCCTTATTGAAATCCAGGTTTCTCATCATAACTTGTGCACTGACAACACCGCCCTTATAAGAGTATTATGCGACCCTCCTAACTTCAATTACAAATACACTGAATAGCAATCACTGCACTTGCATCATGAGATTACCACTAAGGCTGCCAATGGAGATCATAGAGCGGAATCGAATGTGGGTCATCTTCTAGCGACACAAAAATTTAAAAAGAAAACACCCATAGATTACCCCTTTTTCGTTTACTTTAACAATACGTGAAATGGTTGATATCAATCTGTAATTGTCCTATCAAACCTTCAAGTAAACAAGACTACTTTAGAGAGTAATTACGAAAAGAATAAAACACAAGTATGCAGAGAAACTCATGCTTTGGTATTATCAGGAATTATATACAAAGTACAAAGTCTACCTTCATAATGCACTTGGGATATTTTCCCCTCTACGAATGTGTTGAACCTCTAATTTTGGGAGACCTCTCTCTGCCTACACTAACATACCGTTTACATATACAAAACACTAACTAGAAAAATATCTCAACAAAATACATTAAAATGGGACATATGTCTAGAGCCTGAAACTACTAGATTCCTACCCTACACCTGTTCCATATACAAAGGCCCACTTAGTCTGCACTGAAACAACTAACACCTTAGCATAATGGAAATGGGACATAGAAAATTACAACCTACATTCCTAATTTGTGCAATAATAAAATCTCACTTGTAAAATTTACATGGCCTTTCTTAGCCTGGAAGAAACATGGGGATGATACTCCTGCATCAAACTCCCCAGGAAGAAAAATGTTGACCTCTAAGTTAAATTCCTTTACTATGTGAACCCTTCATGGTATCGAAAAAAATGTTGCAGTTGCCCACTTGATTTGCTCTGTCGGTTTCATGTTGCATCCAGTTCTCATGAATCCCATACCTTACTTTGTAGGTTTCCATAAGCTTGACCTTGTTGCTACTCCAATCATAACTTCAGGTTGCCAGGATCCCAAGTTTTTCTTTGCTATGCTCCACTTGCCTTACTAAGGTAATCATGCACAGTCCGCTTGATTTTGTTTATCCTTCTCCTTTCACGATGCCAAATTTTGTTTCACAATTATCTCACCTTTGCCATGTTGCTATAGTCCTTTTTTGTGAGCTAAGTGTTGAATTGAATCATCATTTCCACATCACTATAGCACTCTCTAGGTAGTTCCTTCATGAACATGAAGATGTCCTCAACCTCCATATCTGGTCTATACTCTTACTAGTACATGTTTCTTACACCAATCAATCCCATCATTATCTACAAGATTTCAATCTCCACCCCATCATATGACCGACATTCTTCTACAACCTCATAGCTATAAATAAAATATAGAATTCAAAATAGATGGTAACTCTCTATCAATTTTTTTTGCCATGTACTCATTGATTGCAAAAGAAATAAATTCCACTGAGGCATAGTAATCTGATAATTATTTTCTTCTCCTTATTCTCTTGACAACTTTTGTGTTCTTCTTTTACTCCTACAACAATGCCTTCAACAATCTTCTTACTACACAAATTCTTTGAGGTTTCAGACACCTTCATTGTTGAAGAAAAGGGTAACTAGGTTCGATATTTATCAATATAATTTTGACCTTTGTACTTTTCAAGAAAAATAATTATTATTTTTATAAATTATATGAATTAGTTTCTTGCTCATTCGATAGGTCTAGGAAATTCAAAGAGTCGAAATTATATTGAAGAGATCTTCTTGAGAATTTATGTAATGAACACGAGTCAAACTAGTGTCCAAAAACCCTCCAAGATAAGAACCAACCTTCAAAGAAGGATCTTGAAAACAAAGTGATGAAAATACATTGTGTCATCCTGCAAAAATATGTTAAATAATTAAAGGATGACATGTTGTTTCACCTGGATAAGTCAGCTCAAACTTGATACATAACCACTATATATACACAGCTGGGGTATTCGCAAAAGACACCAAATCTTGGACATCTCTGAAGTTTTTAGAGGTATGGTATAGGACTTTGGATAACACAGTAAGACAAGAAAATCTCGGATAGGACAATTGAGTCAGTGTCTCAGACAAGGTTCAAGAAGAATGTATTTTGATTAATCTTGTAGGCACAGTATTACTGTCTTCTCTAAGGGTCATCATGCTCAAGTCTTGGTATACTCTGACAAGTCTCAACATAATTATGATCTCACTATGCCATCTTGGACACATCAAATTCTCAGACAAGTATGGAGGATAATAATGGATACCTCAGTGAAGCATCACATAGATGTCTCATTATGGAAGCCTCATCTACATAATGATGATCTCAGAGAAAAGTGCAGTAATAATTAAAATAGGATGGAGATATGGTCTACAAATTTTGGTATAGTGATGAATATATCAATGACGGTGCATGAATGATGAATTCAATGAAGCAACATCATTGATGGTGATCTCAACAGCAAGAAGAGGACGGGTGACTTGGTCTTGCAGCGGCCTAGTAGGTCAAGGGTTATGGTCTTGGTGTAACTTTGTCAACTGAATCTCCATAAGAATAATTTTGTGTAGGTTTTCCTCTCCAAGAGAGAGAGGTTTTGGCTCTAGTAAAATGCCAACATCTTGTGTTATTATCTCTTTATTTTTGGTATAAATTTGATGAAATAATCACACTCTCTAATAGTAAGAAGAAGATCAAGCTAAGATAAATTGTAACAACACTTCACAAATTGCTATCAAGTCTAGAAGAATCTTACTAATTCTATTTGCCCTAGATTCTTCAACATGGTATCGGAGCCAACATGTTGAAGTCAAAGGAAGGGCAACAAAAGAGACATATAAGGATTTGTCTTTAAGGACATCAAAACATAAGTAATATATTGCAAAAGTAATCCAAGGAATATCTCTCACAAGCCATGTTACATCACTATCTCAATATAGTTATTACATCGAGGAAGTTTTAGTGACGAGATTGTCTCTCTATACAGTGCCACCCACAGTTTAGTTATGTTATTCATTCACAAGTTTGGGATCTCTATACTTTGCATCTCTACACAACTCTATGCACACAGACATCATTGTCTCAATATAGTACCATATCAATAGTCAGAGTCTCAAATTTTGTCTATGAATATGATCTCAATAGCATGATGCTCAGATCACAACATAGTATCACTAGCATGTCAACAATATGTTGAAGTCAAAAATACCTTAAAGATGATTTGGGAAGGTCATGAAGTAGTTTCAGTGATGTCAAGACCACTAATGTCATGGTGCTAGAAATTCTCCAAGGAAGTTGTGATGAATGATACTAATGATGGATAGCTCAAGCAAAAGAAGCATCAAGGTTAAGACCTCCTCTTCACACATAAAGTAATTATCTTTCAATTTTATAATCAGATTTGGTTAAACGATTTCATGATTGCAAGGAGATTTATAAATCGGTTAGATAATCGAAAGTCCTTGCATAGAATAAGGAGGATTGTCATAATCTTCATAGAAAAGAGAAATCATTGATATCTATGAAAAGGTCCATGAAGGTCAAGCATTGTTTTAACCCATTAAGAGATTCGTAGGATTCATATGATATTACTCAAAATTCCTCTAATACCTAAAGAGCAAAAGAAGAGACATAAAGGGAGATATATGACATGCTAGATATACTCTCGGAAATTAAAGTAAAGAAGGTCACTTAGACCTACACAATAGTAAAGGTACCAAAGAATGAAGGAATAACTTCATGAAGATCCAGGAAAGATGATAAGAAGGTAGTCATTATTGATGAGAAAGGTAACAAATATCAATAAACAAAGAAGGTTACCTCACTCAACAATTTGTGGTCTCTATGCTAGATAGAGAAAAACAATTTGCAGTCTATAGTATTAAAGGACAAAAGAATTCAACCATGTGCAGAAAGGAAAGACAAGGTTTGTCCTTAAGCAAAGACAAAAATAAGTATAGTTAAGATTCAATGCTATAGAGATATTTTGGAAGCTCACGTCACTAAAAGATGGAGGAAGCTAAAGAAAAGGGCCAAGGAAAGAGGGAGTGTCAAATATCTCCTATGAGTAAGATAGTATCCCTCACAAAAGGATCCTATCATAAGCTCATATATCTTGCGTTATAAGATATGAAAATGATAATAAGATGCATCATGGCATCATGAAAGCATTAGAAGCAAGAGCTTGTGACCTCACATGGGAATCATGAAGGAAAAAAAGGACAAAATCCATTGTAGTCAAACATAAACGATATATATCTTGGGAATCTCATTGAACATTAAAGGAAAGAAAGATGTAATCCAATACAAGGCTAATCATACATTAAGAAACATCTATCATATGGGGATATTCAAGACCTCAAGGTTCTTTGATGGAATCCTCATCAGAGTGTTCACTAATCTAGAGAGGAAGCACGTGTTTCATCAGGAACTCCAACTTATGGAATTCATGAGATAATGGTGTGATGACATGAAGCAGGTCAAGGGATGGAAGATCTCTTCAATCAAGGAAGGCACTAGAAGAAGCCTAGATGACCTAAAGGTAAAATGAGGTATGTATGTTTATCTTTAATATTATAATGTCATGTCATATGGTTGCAGGTAACAAGGGATCATTACTTCTATATTGAGAAGTATGATCAAGAGATAAAGGATCTTCTCCTATGAAAGAATGCAGGAAGGCATAAGTCACACTAGATGAAATCAACATAATATGTCCTCATATGAAGTATGAGGTAGTTGACTAAGAAAATCTGATTAAAAGCTTCGAGAAATGGAATTGGTGAGGAAGGAGGAGATCGCGAGATATGCAACCATGATGAAGGAAATCAACATCCAAAAGACAAAGAAGATTTGACTAGGAAATCTCCCAGAACGATATAAAGACTCTGATGAAAGTTTGAAAAAGATGAAGACCCTTGAAAATGGATATATTTGGGAGATATGTCAATAAGTGTGTGGGATGCTGATACCTACAAGAATATGTATTAATGAAGGGCCATCTCATAAGGTGTGATTTAATTTAATATGATGTTTTGATTTCTTGAATAATATATTGATGATTTCATGTAGGGCTACTAGAACAAGACTTGTAAGTACAAGTATGAACAACATTCATGTGATGGATGGAAACTCCTGAAAGAAGCATGGAGAGAAAAGAAGTAGCCATATCAAGAATGTTCCCAATGTATGCCATGAAGGCCACTTTCCATGAATAAAGGAATGACATGATAGAATAAGAAGGAAAGTGACCAATGGTTGTTTCCCTACAAGGAAGAATATCAACTAAATTTCATGACATCAAGGAGAGAAGTTGATCAAGCAGCTGAAGAACCCATGAAGAAAAGGCTGCTAATTTATTAAAGAGTCCCTAGCTAAGAGGGAGCTCTAACATGTCCCTGATCAAGAGGGAGTTTGAATTATATCACCCGTGATTACAAAGGAGTGGCAATTGCGTTTTTCCATTTCATGTGTCATGCACTACACTAGGGCTAAGAACCGTAAGTCTAGATGAAGGCCATGAAAGAATATGTAGACATATTATAGACACAACATTCTTTTCTTCACTTGGGAAGAAAGAATGGGAGGATTGGGTAATCATCTGGCATCTGATACTCTTTAAGGATGTGTAGGGCATCCAAGATACAAGTAAGCAAGAGGACTGATATTCTTTGAGGGTTGGGAACCCAAAATAAGAATAGTCCTAGAAGTTCATACTCAGTGAAAACCCAGGTGGTTATGTGCCTTGAGAGACTATGATGAAGGTGTCTATAAATCATTGGTCTCGCCAACATTTTAGCTCATGGTCTCATGGAGAGATGGATTTATTAGTCAAGGCCTTGCACTATGTTAATGTTGATTGATATGATGTTATATATATGGGATTACTAATCTGATTCTTCTTATGAGAAATTATTCAGATTTAGAATAAGCAAGTACCATTGTAAATACCTCCCTAGTTAAGAGGGAGCGTTGAAGGAAAGGGTAACTAGGTTTGGTATTTTTCAATGTAATTTTGATCTTTGTACTTGTCAAGAAAAAGAACTATTATTTTTGTAAATTATATGAATGAGTTCCTTTCTCATTATATAGGTCTAGGAAAGTCAAAGAGTCAAAATTATATTGAAGATATCCTCTTGAGAATTTATGTAATGAACATGAGTCAACCTAGTGTCAAGTAGCCCCCCAAGATAAGCACCATCCTTCAAAGAAGAAGCCTGCAAACAAAGTGATGAAAAGACATCATGTCGGCCTACAAAAATATATTAAATAAGTAAAGGATGACATGTCGACTCACCTGGATAAGTCGTCTCAAGCTAGAGACATAAACCACTATATATACCTAACTAGGGTATCCACAAAAGACACAGAAAATTTCAGACATCTCTGAACTTTTCAGAGGTATGGTACAGGACTTCAGATA
Organism: Pinus taeda; assembly: GCA_000404065.3. NCBI lineage: Eukaryota > Viridiplantae > Streptophyta > Pinopsida > Pinales > Pinaceae > Pinus > Pinus taeda. Next base: position 52,093 of record APFE031216332.1, read on the forward strand.
GCACAATAAGGCAAAGAATCTTGGATAGGCCAGTGAATATAGTATCTTGGAAAAGGTATAGGATGATTGTATTTTGGTTAAGCTCATACGCACAGTAATATTTTCTTCTCTGAGGGTCATCATGCTCACAGTCTTGGTATACTTAGACAAGTTTAATATAATTATGATCTCACAATGCCATCTCAAACACATCAAAATCTCAGACAAGTATGGAGGATAATAATGAATACCTCGGTCAAGCATTCACATAGATGTCTCAGTATGGAAGCCTCATCTACATAATGACGATCTCATACAAAAGTGCGGTAATAATCTAAAAGAAGATGGAGATATGGTGCAGTAGTTATGGTCTCATTATTGTTATGAATATCTCATTGAAGGTGCATGAATGATGAATTTAGTGAAGCAACAATGTTGATGATGATCTCAATAGCAAGAAGAGGATTGTCGACTTGGTCTTGGAGTGGCCTAGTAGGTTAAGAGTTATGGTCTTAGTGTTCGTCAATTGAATCTCCATAAGAAGAATTTCATGTGGGTTTTCCTCTCCAAGAGGGAGATGTTTTGGCTCTAGAAGAATGCCAACATCTTGTGTTCTTGTCTCTTTGTTTTTGGTATAAATTTGATAAAATAAACTCTCTCTAATAATAAGAAGAATATCAAGCTACAATAAATTGTAAAGCACCTCAAAAATTGTTATCAAGTCTAGAAGAATCTTACTAATCCTATTTCCCTAGATTCTTCAACATTAACTTCCTTCAATGCATTCATCCCATTGTCTTCTTGAGATAACTCTACGTATCCTTCCTCTATGTCAATTATTTGAGGTTGTCCACCTACTGCATTAGCTTCTCTTTGTTGTTCCTCATCAACATACTTCGAATCCTCTCGAGGTTTTTCATTCTCTATAATTTTTGGCACCTATTCAACTCCAAGGTGATCAATACCTACAAATTGAAACTCATGCAAACAATTAGCTAGAAACATATTTATTTATTCCTCCCCTTTTGATGTTATCAACATCCCTTCCTTGTATTGATCTAAACACATCCTGATTTCATGACAAACATCATCCTCTTCTAGGATTAATCCTTCATCTAGTTCACACAAATGAACTTCACCTCTATAGACCTAGTAAATTTGACTTCTTCTCTCATTAAGGAAGCATCATGTCCATGTTCTCCTTTCTCATGGTTGCTAAGTACCATGCCCACTCTTGGAAATTTCTTGTAGGTCATTCCTCCTTGTTTGTCTTTAGGGAACAACTTGATTTCTTCTTGCTTCTGCCTCTGAGAGGTTGCCTTGTCCTACCTTGAGCACTCTTCACCATTTTCTCCATAAATTTGGCTTCCTTGGGGCAACTCAATGCACTCATCCTCCTTTTGGACCAATTGTCCATTCTTCTTTCTCACAAGACTTGAATTCACATAAAATTCACCAATATTAAAAACAAAAGGCATTGTAGCTTCACCTGGTGCTTTGGCCATCCATTATTTTGTGAGCTTCTCTTACTGATTTCCATCATCAAATTACAGTTCCTTTTTTTGTTTTGGAATTTCCATACAATCCATGAGACTTTCAAAAAATTTCTCTTCATCTTCTTTTCTAAGGATGTCTCCTCCATCCACAATATTCATGATATCTTCTGGTAGCTACCTTTCATCATCATGCTTATGGCCTTCACATGAAAACAACTAGTTAATTTTAAAAATATTAGGTCCTTGAGCCTCTACTGGGGCTCCTTGCCTCACTTGCTAGTTTCGAATTCTCCCACATTTCATGATACTTTCCACCAGTCTCTTCTCCTTATCTCCAAGGGGTGGTATTCCTTCTTCTTTTTATTTGAGCTTAGTTGTTATGAGCTCTTCTTCCATCTAGGATTTCATCAATGTCCTCATTCTCTACTTCCCTAGCTCTCTCTATTTTTGTGGATTTTGTCTTAAAAATCTTATGGATCACACATAAATTCAACCTCCTCATCATTTTCCATCTCCACCTTTCTTCCCTAGCTTGTAAGCATTGTATTGGTGCATCAACTTGTGCCTTCAACTCAATCATCTCTCATTCAAACTCTTCATCACTCAACCTCCTCACACCATTCCTCTTGGAATCCTTCTCCCACCTTTTTTGGCTTTTCTTTGAACGCTAATTATGATAATCAATAACCTTCTCTTTTCCTCCATTTTTGTGAGCCTTCACTTTCCCACTATGAGTTGTAGACAAGCCCCTGTAACAAGTCTTCTCCATTGTTTGTTACATGAAAACCTCACCTCCTCTTGGCTGTTGGTGTTTCTCTGACTCTCTCTAATGGAATCTCTTGAGCACTCCTTTCTCCTCTCTAGATTTTGCACCTCCTTCTCACCTCTTGATAACTTCACCTGTTCTCTCCTCTTGAGGATTTCCTATCTTATTCACTCTTCAATTGCAATTGGGTTCTCCTCTTTTCCTACAGGTTCCTTTCTGCCATATTTAATTAGAACATTGTTGGTTCTCTTCTCAAATATTATCACAATAATGTTGCTACCAAATTCCTTATCAAACAAATTTCAAAGACCAAGTTTACCTCCTTATCGTAGGGGTAATCTCCTCTTGCGTGGATGTACTTTGCTCCAAAATTTGCTTTAACAACTCCTATTCAGCTCCTTGTGTTTCTCTATCTCCTCCAAATGAAGATTCATGTGCCTTCTCTACCACGGGTCTCTTCACTATCTCGACCCATTCATTTCCTCTATATTTAATAAACAAAACATCAGCAATATAAAATAGAATTTTATTTACCTCTTGGGTTTTGCTCCTAATCTACATGAGATTCTCTCTTCCCCTATCTTCGACAATCTTTATTCACTTGTAGCAATATCCCTTTTAATGTTCAAAATCTATGGTACCACTTTGATAGCATGAACCTTTGGTTGGCTACCAAAATCTACCCAGGACATGCTACAACATGAAGCTCCTCCAAAGAACCTCTTTGTCAATGTTTGCCTCGCTCCCTTCTACATGTGGTGTTAAATTTTCCTCATAGCTAAAATTGAAGCATTACTTTCTTGTGCTTGGAGTGATCTCTACTTGATGCTAATGATGAATGATTACCTTTTCACATAATATAAATCAAAACTCGTTATAAATGGGAGCAACTCCCACCTAGTCCCAACCATCCTTCTTATTTTTTTGTGAATGAAACTTATTTATAAACCACAAAATTGGAGATTGTATGGAGACCCCATGGGCCCCATTAGGAATAAGGTTCCTTGCACACCCTGTCTCCACAAGCCCAACTATGAAGTTGGACGTTGAAGAGTAGTTCTCCTAAAATCTTTCCCCGTGCTGCAACCTTTTCCTCAAACCAATTCCAATGGCTAGATTCAAAGCTCCAACTTCAAACTTGATTTTGTTTTGGTGGGACAATTTTTGCACTTGGTCAAGCTAGTGTTATTTTCACTTACAACTTACATGACTACAAACCCAATTCTATCCTTCGAAGATTTATTGATAGAGACCCAACTAAACCTTATCGGTGATGCTCGAATTGTAACCCTCCAAACCATATACCCTCTCTAACACAATTTGGCCAAAGCTAATGAAATTTCATAAGAAGGTTCTTTTTTTATCTACATTCATTATCAACGTCACTCCTTCACCCATCTACTTACTACACCAAACCTTTAGGGACTCCAAGTTAACATGTTCAACAGGGTCATGGGAACCTGCTGTCAACTTTCTCTTCAAAATTCCGAGAACTTATGACACACAGGCCTTACCGAAATCCAAGGTTCTCATCATAACTTGTGCACTGACAACATTGCCCTTACAAAAGTATTGTGCAGTTCTCCTAACTTCAATTACAAATACACCAACTAATAATTTTTGTGCTCACATCAAAATATTACCACTAAGGCTTCCATTGTAGACATTAGAGAGGAATCAAATGCATGTCGCCTTCTACTGACACAAAAATTAAAAAAAAAAACACCTAACGATTACCCATTTTCCCTTTACTTCAAGAATATGTGAAATGGTCGAGATCAATCACTTACTGTCCTATCAAACCTCAAAGTAAACAAGACTAATTTACATAGTAATTAGACCAAGAATAAAACACAAGTATGCAGAGAAACAAAAGCTTCATTATTATCATGAAATATATACAATGTACAACTTCTACCTTCCTAATACACTTGGGAGCTTTGCCCCTCTCCAAATGTGTTGATCCTCTAATTGAGGGAGATCTCTCTATCCCTACACTAACACACCCTTTACATATACAAAACACTAACTAGAAATATATCTCAACAAAATACATTAAGATGGGACATCCCTACACTAACACACCCTTTACATATACAAAATACTAACTAGAAATATATCCCAACAAAATACATTAAGATGGGACATCTGTCCAAATCCTGAAACCACCTTTTGCATTTAAAAAGGTCCATTTGGCCTGTATTAAAACAACTAACACCTTGGACACATGGAAAATTAAAACCTACTTTCTTAATTTGTACAAAAATAAAATATGTCTTTTACAATTCACATGGCCCCTTTTAGTCTCAAAAAAACATGACATGAGTTATGTTTTTTTTTTTGTTTGCATGTGGTATTAGTAAAGCATGATATTATAACAAAGTTTATTTACAAATTAAGAATCTCCATGTTAAAATTTAGATAAATCTATATGATTAATTGTCCTATTATATGTTTTTTTAATATGTGTATATATTTAATTTGTATATTAATTCTATTTATAATTGATGATAATAATAATAATTAAAAATATAATTATAATTAAAGTATTTTTTTATTGATTTTTTTTTTTTTCATTTTGCTAATTTGAAAAGTATTATTTGATAAGTGTTTTGATGCTTATAATATTTAGTGTCCACTTAATTTAATATATACTTTTACTAGTTTAATTATCAATAATTATTAGGTGAGTTATAATATATATATATATATATATATAAAACTTTGCTTCATGTTATAGAATAATTTATGATCATGTGTTTATTTTGAAATTCAATTTTTTAAATTGTAATTTATTTATGTGAAAATTAATTAGAAATGGAGATTAACCTTCATGAAATACCCAGGGAGTATTCATAATAGTATGTACAAATTAATGGCTCACATTGATTTTTAAAATTGATTATGGTTTTTTGAAAAATCTATTTGAAAATTTTAACTAAATTAAATTTAGATCGTCCACCAATCGTACTTTTTACCACTTAGCTACATGAACTTAGCTACATCAAAATTAGACTCAAATTGGCTGGATGCATCCAGGAAATCCAAGAAATTCAAGCCATTTTCAATTTCATGCTGAAACGTCTCTTTGGCTGTGAAAAGCGCGTCCATAAGCTTTTCAGAGGAGACAAATGTAATAAGTCAAAGAAGCCATTCATTGTCAAAACGTTTCCGGGTTTAGTGGTTTTGAATTTATCGACTAATAGCCTTTTCTGCTATTTATTGTCCGGCAAGAAACTACAAAGGAGATCAGTGACAACATCACACTGGTAGGCACATATTTCTCCTATCCAACAATGCAGCTGGCCCTGACCTAAATTAACCTAGAAACTACAAAAGAGATTACGAAGAAAGCAATCGTATGGTGGAGGTGGAGCGACAGCATTAATGGTATCGTCTCCTTGGGTTTCGATTTTGATGTAAACAGAGTACCCTCCTCTGCAGAAAATGAGGAGGACGACGACGATGCAGTGACCTCATTTCCCAACAGCACCATATCCTCTTTTCAGATGGATTTTCGCCATATATCATGCGACGAGTTCCCTGAAGTGAATCCCAAGCAGCCAATTGTCGAACCTCAATTGGGAACTTGGACGACAGGGCTATTCTGCTGCCATGAAAATCTTGCTAACTATATTGGTTTATATTCCCTACAGGCTTTTACCTGTTAGTTGTATCCGTGGTTTATTACCGCATAGCGACCTTTGAAATGGATTTATTAGTTTCATGGTGTAACCTAAACCTCTGGTGAGTTCACAAGCTTTGTGACAACGTTCTTCCTTTGTGAATTATATTTGGCCAAAATGCAGAGATTGTGGATCAGGGACACACTAGTCATTCTCCATAAACATTATCATACCTGGGTATTACAATAATATAATTCATTGTCTATGCGTGCCCTCTTCGTGAATTATATTTGCGTTGCAGCCTGTGACACCGGTGCATTGATATACTCATCCATATTATTCTGTTGTTGGATATTATAGAATTAAGGGCCAAATTCAATCTGGACGAAGCTTTTATTAGGGTATAAATTTGAGGGGTATTCTTACTTATCAACTATTTTATTTTTAAACTGTATTTTATTTTGCGAATTTTATTTTTATTTTGTAAATTGTGAAGAGTTCATTTTGTTTCTTAATGCAAGAAAATTCGAGAGAAAAATAGAATTTCACATTAAAAAAACTAATTATTTTAATTAAATAAATAATAATGATAAACAAATAAAGTTATGAAATAACTAATTATTTTAATTAATTAAATAATAGTGATAAAAAATAAAATTATGAATTAACTTATTATTGAATAATTATTTGTTTTATTAAATTATTTACTATGTTTTTTTATTTTTTTTTATTAAATTATTTACTATGTTTTTAGTTTTAGAACGTATCATTATTTTATGAATAAATATGACTTACAAATAAACAAATTCAAATTAAAATTCATTTATTTATGATTTTAAAGCATATTTTAAGTCTTAAGCAATGATTAAAATTTAATGAGTGAATAATGATTTTATAATAAAATAAATTCAAATCATGAGTAGAAATCTATATTTAGATAGGTCGTGAGAAGGCACAAGAAAGATTCTTTCTAGAGACTAATTATTTTGATTAAGTAAATAATAATAAAAATAAAAAATTATGATTTAGTTTTGATTATTGAATAATCATTTTTATTTTATTATATTTTATTTTAAAACATACTTTTAATCTTACAAAACCATTTATTTATAATGAATAAACATGAGTTTAGAAATAAACAAAATCAAATTAACTTCAAGTTAACTCGCAATTATATTTTATATAGTGCTGGACCTCTCTTCTTATTTCACTACAACTTTCTCACTAAGCAACTTGGTAGCTTCCCAACAACAAGCATATATTAAATAAAATTCATTAATATCAATTCAAATCAAAATAAATGAATAGTTGAGAAAACAAAATGTCTTATAGAAAATCTAAACTAGTTGAAAAATTAAAAGTTACATATTTAGTAAAAGAGGGTGTGTTGTTGTTGACTAGATTGATATATAGAAATGGATTGCACTACTCTTACATTCCATAATGGATTCAAGGTTTTAAATCTTATTCATCATAATAAATATCATGGGCAAAACCATGGGTTGTCAAAATATGGTGTAAAAAAACGGACAATGTTGAATTATTAATTCTATTTCAAAATGTTTACATAACATAACAAAAGTGACATTACAACATCTCTTCTAGACTGAGTTGGAAAGCTTCTTGGCACAATAATTAGCTGTGCAAAAAATAAAATTCTCTCAAAATATATGTTACAACTATAGGATTTGGGGTGCCCTAGTGGTTCTTGATGTTGTTGAATCCATTTCGACCATAAAAAATAAAAAATAAAAAATAAAAATAAAAATTCATATACTCCAATATTAGATTTTTTTGAGTTTTTTTTACCCATTGAGATAAGAAATTTACCTTCGAGTCCTCTATAGATATGGATAAATTTTAAATTCTTGCAATTTTTTCAAATGCAAGTAAATGTCTATTTAAAAAACTGAAATATTACCTGTCAAATTTAACCAATATGAGAATTCAAGCTTTTGTGATCCATATCTTAATGTATAAAATATTTTTAAGAAGAAATAACATTAAAGAAATCTTCAACCTTATTTCTTCTAAAAAATATTTTATACATCAATCAATATGCTTATTCATTGTTCTTTGGAGCATTGTGTTCAGTGCCAACAATACACAGAACTTGCAAATTCTTATTCATTGTTCTTTGGAGCGTTCTGTGTTGTGCCAGAAGTACAAGGAACTTCCAACTCTGTAGTTTAAAAATATAAATTTGTGCAGAAACCAATAGAAATTTATGTAAGATTTTGGTAAAATAAAGTAATTTTCTTTGGAAATTCCAGGTACACTGTTTAAGTTTCAAGATTTTAGATATTTTTAAAGTTTTTGATGGTGCTGAATCTATTTCCACCATCAAAAATAAGATTCAAACATTTTTTTAATTTTTTTAAGAAAAAAATATAGCTGAGTTTTGGCTCTCCTAGCAAATTTAAATTTAATAGCTCGGCAGACAACTTCTTTGCAAATCAGGGATAGACAACTTCTTTGCAAATCAGGGATCCCTGACAACTTTTCAAATCAGGGATTGGATCCGGCCGTTGGTAGGTTCTCTTCTTTACGAATTATTTATACAAAATGTCGTATTGGCCTTTTGGGATTAGTGCCAAACGACTATTTTGGCATAGATAACTTGGGTCTGACAAATGAATATCTTTTTCATTGTCGATAGAGTCATGAAAGATGTATACGCGCAACTGGTAAAACACGGTCACGATAAAAGTGATGCGGGGAAGCCATTTTAAACTGTTGTCGTAGATATATTGTTTATACACCACATACTATTATCTTTTCATTATCGCATTCCATTTTCATTTGGGAGATGAGTGGTGATTGGGAGCTGAGCGGTGAGTTTAAGTTGATTGTAGATTTTTGGAATATTTGAAAATCGGATAAATATGAATGGATATAAACACTTATGTCCGTCAGATTCTCAAATATTCTGAGAATCTGCAAAGACTTAAAGATAGCCAGAAATGAGAACCACATTATGATACCGAAGCGAGGTTGAATATGTACAATGGAGTAAGCCACAATATCGTATCACGGCTATGTGTATTTTGCTTATTAAAGTGATAAGCAAATTGTAAATAAATTTAAAATCTCCATTCGGATACAGTTTCTTACAGAGTACCTTATCTCCTTGTTTCCATCCTAATGATTGAAGTTTATAATCCATGCCATGTAACTTTTAGGAAAATCTGTGCCAGTCGAAAATCCAGAAGTTAACGAATAGATAATGGGGAAAAGGAACGTACTCTAAATCATCGATATCCACAATTGTTGACTATTCAACTTATCAAGATCTAGCGTATTTTAATCATAAAATGGCCAAACTAAGTAGTTTAAAAGGCAAAGTTTATGTTTAATGAAATGAATCAATTTTGTAATAATGTATATAACATGCTAAACAGAGTGACTTTTTAGAGTATGTGTATCTCCCATGAATACAGGCGTGACAAGTTTGCGAGACTGTGTAACCCGAAAATAGGGAAAAAATTACAATAACACAATTTTGAAGGACTATGGGAAACATAGTATTTGTGTAACCTCTCCTTACCATGAGTACCATTACGCATCATATGAAATCTTTTCCTAATCAAATGTCTCTTTTTAGAAACTCTTCTGCAAGAACAGATCTTTGCCGCCTCCTATATATCATTACCCTTTATATTAATCATTTCTACAATTTGAATGTTTTACTATAAAAATGAAATTATAATTATTTACTCAGGTAAATAATTGTCACAGATAAATCAATATCAATTATAAAGTTATTACCATAAATCATTATTGCTTTGTTATTACCATAAATCATTATTATAAGCAATAGAATTGTTAAACATAATTTATAAGCACATGAACCAATTATTTTCTTGTACTATCTTTATACAAATTATTTTGAATTATGGAGTTGTTTGGTATTTATCAATTCAGATTTTTGGTATCTAAATAATATTAAAATTATAAAAATCGAATGATTTTAAAAATAAGTTTTTTTACATGTTAATTGATTATTGTTTATATATATGAAATAGAAAAGATATAGTTTAGGTTTTATTATACTAATTAAGTAAATCATATTTTTAATAAAATTTTGTCATTATACTTAATATAAGTATAATGTTTTGGAAATTATAGAACCATAGTTAACTATAGTTAATATGGGCATTATATTTTGGAAATTATAGAACCATAATCAACTATAGTCAACATGGACATCACCTCCTAAATATTATATAGCCATAGTCAACTATAGTCAACCTGGGTATCATGTTTTGGAAATTGTCTACATTGGTCAACCATAGTCAACATGAGCATCATCTAGTCAACATAGCCATCATGTTTTGGAAATTATAAACCATACTCAACTGTAGTCAACACGGGCATCTTGTTTTGGCAACATTAATCAACCATAATCAACCATAGTTAATCAAAGTCAACAAAAATTAACACATTCAACAAAAGTCAAACAAACTCAACCAAAGTAAATCATAATCAACTATATTCAACATGGGCATCATGTTTTGGAAATTATATATAGATTAATCAAACGTAGTCAATCATAGTAAAAGAAAAAGTTAACAAAAACAAACCAAAGTCATTTATAGTGAGCATGAGCATCATGTTTTAGAAATTAAAGTTATATTAGTCAACCACTAGCAAAGTGGATATCATTTTTTGGAAATTATAAGTACAATAATTGAAATCATAGTAAAAGAAACAACCCATAGTTAACTATCCAACAAAACTCAACCATATTCAACAAAACTGAAACATAGTCAATTATATTTAACAAAAGTCAACCACAGTCAATTATAGTCAACACGGGCATAATGTTTTGGGAATTATATGTATATTAATAAAAAATAATTTAAAAAAATCAACCATAGACAACAAAAGTCCACATGTCAAACATAGTGAACAAAATTAACCCATAGTGAACTATAGTCAGCATGAGCATCATGGTTTGGAAATTGCATGTAAATTTGTCAACCAAAGTCAACTATAATAAATATGGAATCATATTTTGCAAATTATATGTACATTAGTCAAGCATGGTCAAGTATAACAAAACATGTATATAAACCAATAATATAATCATTAAAGTTAATAACTTTAGAGTTTTGTTTTAATAAAAACCACTTCACTATTTGTTTGATTCTTCTTTGCGGAGAAAGATAAAATACAAATTTTTACTCACTTTTTCAAATTAAAAATAAATAAAATAAAAATTTAATGTATATAATGAAACATATATCTCTTTAAATATAAAATATTAGTTTATATTGAATATGAAAGGAATTACACATATTTTTTTACTTCACTATTTGATTGATTTTTTCTTTGCTAAAAAAAAGTCAATTTTCCAAATTAAAAAAAAAAATAAAAAAAAAAAAAAAAATAAAAAAAAAAAAAAAAATTAATTAATATATAATCATATATGAGTTTTATATATATATATATGTTTTATATTGAATATGAAAAAATTACACATTTTTTTTCACTCAAAATCTTAGATCAGTTAGCCAGAATATACTGTTGAGACACTCTTTTAAAATGTAAATGATTCAAACCCGAAAAATTTTAGTGATCATAGTAAAACACAGTTTAATTGCCACTTCTAAAAATTCTTAAAAAAAAAAACAACCAAAAAACCTAATACGTCATAACATTACATGTTTAAGTTATGGGCTGAATCAGAATAACTGGTGCAACTTAATTGCTAGAGATTTTTGCATTTTTAATGGAAATTGGATGATGACATGTGTAAAGTTATGGGTTCAATCTAAATAAATGATTGGTTTAATTACTAGATGACTTTATTTTATTTTATTGGAAATTTGACCACAAATTTTTGGCACGTCATTTTTTTTATTTAAATTGTATTTTTGAATAGTATTAAATTAATTTATTTATATAAATTATATAATTTGATTTTTAACCAATTTTTAATATTTAAGTTTGATGTTAACCAATTTTATTACTTAAAATAATAATACTAAAATTTAAAAAGGCTATGATTCAACTCATTACAATTGTTTTTTTTAAACTACACCTCACAAATTTTTGAAACAAAGTATGCTTGAACAAATGACAAATTAGTTAGGATGGTAGAAAAATGTTTAAGAGAAACATTTCAATGTAAGTAAGTACGGTGTTGTCTTTGCCTGACGATAAGTCGATGTTGAAGACAATGATGCCCAATTAAATTTAGTGCCAGAAAGAGAACAGTTCAATCCAATCACTGATCTTTGAAGTTTAGATGTACAGTTTATAGCCCTAATACTGATAAACATGACAAGCAACTGTTGTACATATTTACAGCTGTTTGTGTGGCCATGTTTTGTAGTATATTTAATTTGGATGATAGAGAATAAGAATATGTGATGTGTGTTTGAAAATAATTATAATTATAAGTCTGATAGCTTGTTTTGTGAATCTGGTTGCATTGAGCAGATTCATTTTTACGAAAAGAAATGGGTCTCTGGAAACCCAGAGAGCGTAGTGTTATGGAGACAGGATTATAGATGGAAATTGATAACTAAATTCTTAGTTATGAGTTGATTTCCTTAATATTAATCAACTAAATTGATTTTTGGTTTTTAATTAATTTTAATTAAAAAAAAATTCACATTACTCAATTACATAATCCAAACTCTCCAGAACAATTTTAAAATGTTACAACCATTTATATAATTAAAATCACTATCACCAATAATCCTATCATCAAAGAAGACTACCCAAGAAGAGATCACTAGCCCTGTGTCCAAGCCCAAGCAATTTGCAGATTAAAATTTCCTTAAGATTGGGAACACTATTTCCCAAAGCGCATTATTTTCCTAAAGCTCTCAAAATGGGTACTAATGTTGGTAAAACAAACAATTTTGAAGCGTCGTTAATTTTGAAATTCCAACGTTTTACGAGACAAAACGTAACTTATTTGTTGGAAAGACATTGTAGTAGATTCACACATGACGTACTTGCTCTAGAAATTTGTTAGAAAATTATATACAGAGCAATGGAACACATAGAATATTGCATAAATATAAACACAGAAAAAACATAAAACCCAAGAGACACAGATATACACGTGGTTCACGCAGTTTGGGCTACGTCCACCTTGAATAGTCAATCATTCCTTTCTATTATCCACCAAAATGAAGAGACACAACCTCCAACAAATCCGCTGTAATATCCTCTGTTTTCTCTCATAGAGAATACACATCTATTACACAGCCTCAATACAATGCCCTCATATGAAGAGAGGGGTTGCCTTCTAAGGCCAAAAACCCTAAACTAAACATAAGTTCTCTCGTCAAATTATCTCCCTAGTGAACAACCCAGATTGACTAGAAATTACTATACTTTTACAAGGCAATTTTACATTTGTTTTTAGCTTCAGGGGCACTGCCTCCGAAACCTCTCTCCGAGGACCGCTAACCCCAAAACTCCCGAGCTAGGGGCATCAGCCCCCCGAACCCCCGCGGGGGGACAAGTCCCCCACGCACCCCTCGCGTGGAGCGGTGTACAAACTTCCTGAGGTATACATTCCACTGAAACAAAAACCTCTAAATAATCATGCTCCACACCCAACAAAACCGATAGTACATTCGACTGAAACAAAAACCTCTAAATAATCATGCTCCACACCCAACAAAACCGATAGTTAGTGTAGCAAATTTGCACGTGATGTACCTACTAAAAATACCACAATGTTGATGTTGAAAAAAATATTTAACAAGATTGATTTTGCTCTTATCTTTAGACCCAAGGGTAGTCTGATGTTTCTATTAGAATTGAAACTCTAAAAGGCTTTCCAAGGCCACAAGGCTTCATGATTTTCTTTAACCATTGCTTGGTAGTCTTGTTTTGCTAAAGAAAGAGTAAGAGCTTATTGTTTCTTACAAATCCAACTGGAAAATCCAAAACCATGATTGAAAATATAGCCTTTGGTAAACTTCCCATCATTAGGGTGACTGACCTGATGAAATTCATTGAAACCAATCAACAAAGGAGTTCCCTAAAATATAATGTATTCAAAACTAAAATGTATTCTTGATCTACCAAAGTATCATTTTTGTTTCTTTCCAATGTATTTGATGGGATGATTGCATAAATACCCGGAAACAAGAAAAATAATAGAAGAAATATCAAAATGAGTATGAATCAAATGTAAGAGGCTATGAACAAACTAATAGTATAAAGTGGCCTCTACTTTGGGCGTGTGCAAATAATAGAAAGTTTAAGTCAAGACTAAAAATGATATGGGGTTGGTTTATGATCTTCCATGTGAAAGAAGTAAAGAAAGTCACATCCACAACTAAGCTAGGTGTTATATAATATTTTTTCACCCCATATACTTAATGTGAATTGTTGACTTTCATCCCTAAACTTTCTTTGGTTGCATACCAAAATTGCTCTTGAATATTTTCAAAAAACACCTTTTAGCAAGATATACACACCTCTTCTTCAAGAAACAAATATATATACCTACTCTACTCTATGAAAATTGTGTATATATGTTACTTTCGCTATGGAAAAGCATGCATGCCTTTAAAATGCATAAAAAAATATAAATGTGCACAATATATGAATCCTTGCGAAGACTTTTTGGGTTTAGAAAATTAATTACTTCATATAAGTTGTGAATAACTACCCAACTATAAATATGTGTTATAAATAAGGCATTAAATTGAAGTATAAAAAGAGGAACCCTTATTCTAAAAAAAATTGTTGCATTCTGCAAATAGTCTAAGCCTTTTTCCTGAGTTTTCAAGGGCTTTTCCCCTTGGAGACCCTTGTTTTAAATGTCCATTTTTAGGTTATATTATTGGAGGATATATACTAATTCATTTCCTCACTCTTTACTTCATATTGGATATTAAAGGAGAGACTATCTTTAGTGGCTCAAGAGGAGGAACTTTGAGAAAAGTTCCAAGCAATGTCAACAATGAAGCATCAAGTGAATGTAATCTATGATTTTTTGTTGATTTCATTAATAAGAGATTTTCTTCTTTCCTTCCTCCAATTATATGTACTAGATGCATTTTCTCTTGATTTATTTGAAGGATTTGATAGGAAATTGGCTTTTCCAAATCCAAGTCAATTACGGTAGTTATACTTGATTTCTCATCTTTACTTTACTTGCAAACTTACTCTTCCATGTGTGCAAGTTAATAAGCTAACCGATGATTCTCAATCTATTTTATATACACCTCACCTTTCCATATTGTTAGAGGCAATTGACATAAATGTAATTGGGAATCAAATTCATGGATGAAAAATACATCTTTTCAATTCTAGAAAATATATTTGAATGCAACCATCCTCGCTACCTTGTCACGAAGGTTAAAAATACATCCTCTTTGGCTCAAAATCCCAATACAAGTAGTTTAATATTTATTTAAAGTGAATTATTTGAATTAGAATTTAATTTATACATGCATGGCCTAGGTGGCATGGAGGAGGGCACTATCGGCACTATGTTATTAACATGAACTAAGTAGTGCAGGCATCTTATTCAACTAAATTTATTCCGAAGTTGTTGTGAGTAGAAACTCACTTGCCTAAACCATTTATAAACACTTTAACTAAATATAATGGTAGATGAAAAGTGAAAATCATGAATGAGAAATACTATTCGTTATTGTAACACATATGTTTCAATACAAACATCCTCCCCTTATAGTCTTGAAGGTAAAGTGCATATCCTCTTGTGCTTTAAACACCAAATCCAAATCCCACCCCTTAGATAATCTATACATAAATAAGTGTGAAATCAAACCTATGAATTAAGTTTATTAAAAAAGCATAGTCCTACATAGCTTGACATTAATTAATAGAACTAATTTAACAAAATATAAGAGAAAAAACCATCAATATAACATATGTTTCGGCCTCCCCACGCCTCGGGAAGAGGCCAAATAACACTGTAAAACAAATTTCATAAGTTGTAAAAATTTCAATAGCTAAAAAAAAGTATTTGCCATATATTTGTTATACGGATTAGTTCAGATTAATGCTAATAAGACATTTTCGATTACTATAGTCCCAAAAAAAATATTTTTGATTACTATAATCCCAGTCGCCTGTCGAAAAAGACTAATAACGATACTGGTGAATATATATATATATAATTTCTAACTTTTACCATACGCCCATTATGACACTTTAAAAAAATTTGAAAGTTAGGAATGACGTGTTTATTTTAGAACAACCTATATTTTAGGGCTAAAAAACATAAAAACATGTAAACCTCTGTCAAATTTAAAGCCTTCTTATATGGGATCGTCTCACCTTCATATAATCAAGTAACTAGTAGGTACATTTTTTTCAATATTTCAGTTTTTCTTTATTATTTAGTTTATAAGACAAATTCACGTGAAACCATATAATTTTAATTTAACTAAAAAACAAAATATCTCATTTTATTAAAAAATTAGATTTAGAGAAAAATTTTCAATCGTTTTTAAAAATTGTACTATATTTTATTTAATATATAATTTTTTAATAAATTATTGTTTTGAATTTTATATTTATCTATAAAAATAAAATAAAATAAAAAATATTTAATTTAATATCAAGTATAAATTAAAACAATATATTTATTAATTTATATTTAACATTATTCAGAAATTAATTTATAATTTGTTGAATTATTTTTATATTTTAACTTTTAAAATATTTAAAAATAAATATTTGATTTTTTAAAATATTTAAAAAAATCAAACAATATATCTGATTAATATTTTTCAAAAGCTAATTAGTAAATAAAATATATTAAAGAAGATACCATTTACTAGAAAAAACAAAAAAAAAATTACAATAAAAACTTAATTATTAAATAAAATATATTAAACAAGATAGTAATTTATTGAATAAAATCCGATGGATGGGAGGAAGGATGACTCTGCGGTCTGCATCGCAGTACCTGTGATTACCTCAGGACGATAGTTAGGTTTTCTTTTTATATGTTAATTTCTATCTATTGATGTCACGATGGTTAGGGTTTCCTTTTATCACTCAAACCACACCTACTGAAGTCCCTTCTAGCCATAGTGACCTACCCACTAGGTTTTCAGCTTAATCTCCTTGGAGTGTGGCATGTTTGTCCTCATCGACATTACCTTTCGTATTACACGGTAGGCTTCTGGATTGTTCTCGACCACCAACATGAGGCAATTGATGGTCGACAACGAATAGTTTTTTGGGTTTTTTTTTTCCAGTTTTTTCTCTCCATGCCAGAGTGGAAATTCACTATGGACGAGGAACTGATTGACTTCTCAGAATATCCTTTCCCAGTACCACCATTTGCAATAGCCATCCACATCTTTCCCTGAGGATGGAGACAGATCTGACACCTGGAGATCATCAACTCATAATATTTACTTGGATCCCTATCCTATCGGAAGGTAACCCCGCACCCTCTTATTTCTACCTTGCTCAGTCTGGCTTCCCTCTATATTTCTCTTTTCTTGATATCAATCCCATTATTGGAAATATATCTATTGGTTGACCTGTTTCACATGAGATCCTAGATCCCCTAGTCAATTTATCCCGTGAAACCCTTATTTTTACTAAGTCTTGTCTTAACCCTTGCAACCCTCTCCACCCATTTGATGCCCTTGTATTGGATATCAGTCGGGTTGGCTTGAATGGAAAGCCTTCAAATTCGATCCATGTGGTAGAATGCTTTGAATATGCACCCCCGCATCCCCTAGCTCTAACAACTTAATTTCAACCCCAATAGATTCTGGAGCAACTAGGGTTTTGTAGATTGTAGGTGATTCTTGTAGATTTAAACCTTGAACAACCACCCCATAATTGGTGGTAACTAGGGAAATGACTCGAGCAAAAAATAAAACCCTTCATGGGGGTATCTCCTTGTGGGAATCAAATGGGAGCCATAAGAAAGGACCCAAGAAAATCAAATGCCCCAAAGTAACAAAAAAAATCGAGTGCTTGTATTAGGAGAGGACATTCGACTTGTTGATATTATGGACATGGTCGGAAGGGTTTTGGTAAGCACGGTTAGAGGAAAAAGCTACTCTGCCTCCTAGCTCAGGAAATCTAGGGCCATGCATCAGATACCCTCCCCACAGTACGCACTTTGCATAATGGTTGGTTTTCCATCAGATTCATCAGGGAAGAACATGCGAGATGGGTTCTATCGTGATTCTAGAATATCGAGATGGCTCTAGTATTATTGAAGGGTTGGTCTCCCTTAACCCTAAGCATGAACAATTGGGTGTTGGTCTTATTTGGGTTCATCTACTGGGCTTGCCCCTACAACTCTGGTCTAAGGATGTTTTCTGTTTCATCGGTTGTGATCTTGGGTAGTATCAAGAGTATGATAGATATTTTTTGGGGACTGGAAGAATATCCTTCATGCGAATCTTAGTTTTTATTGATACTAGGAGGGCCTGGTGGAGAATCTTATTTTCCACCATAGAAGGTTTTCCCAAAATCAAATCCTAGATTATGAGGGTAATCCATTTCGATGTCGTCATTGTCACCAAGTGGGACATGTATACAAAGGATGTCCTCTTATATTTCAACAACATCAGGGAGTTGATGGCCCTTTGAATGCACCAGATCACACACTAGGACATCTTGATACGTCCTGTCCAGTCTCCTCTACATATAAAGGCATGACATCTATAGAGGCTTCACACTCTCCTACAGATGGAGTGCTTGAATATGGTGTGGGCTCGAGGTCTCTCCATCCATCAACATCAACTTTGCTAGGTAATTCTTCTCCTTCCCATCCTTTTACTTCTTGCATGGTATCACATGTCTTTGTATCTTTGCAGACTTCTTCTACCATTTATTCAAGAAGCCACACTCCCTTCCACTATTGGGGGCTATTTCGTATCTGGTACAATCCATACCTGTTTTCTACTTGATTCCCTCCCCTTCTCTCCTTGCTCAAAGTGGCTCCTCATCAACTTCTGGCATGGGGCACAAATACATCCTCTGATCCTTGACTCATCCACCCTCTAGTCCTCTTTCCCTCACTAGCCATGGGACTTTTTGGTAACACCCTCCTCTCACATCTACCCAAGTAACTGAATAACTAGGGTAAACATGTGACGCGAGGCTACTATGATTGGATTCAACCTCCTAGGTGAACTTAAGGAAGTACAATCGATGGAAACATAACACACAAGCCTTCCACATCAACTACATGATCCCTAAGAACCATGCCAATACTTCAAGAAGCTTGCCCCTAGGTCCCACCGAAGTTTTGATCAACTTAACCCTTAGTCACTCTCATGCAACAACGTCCATGAGCCCTCAATCACTCTCACAGGCTTTCCTTCTAGCATCCGAAGACTCATTTTGTCAATGTTGTGCCAGTGTTCCCAGGATTTGAGCCACCTTTTCAGGGAAGGCCAGTAACATAACAGGGAAACAATGATGCAAAATAAATAAGTTAAACAAGACCTTAATTAGACCCCTACTAGCCATGACAAGCATTTCGTTAAACATGTTGCAAGCATGTAATCTACAGGTGTAACCAACAAAATTAAACATAGGGATCTTGTACTTATATGGGAATTGCTAATAACCATTGTTCCCTCATGTCATTCGTTGCATTATCATCTATTAGGTCATAGATACATTATCCATTCATTTACAAGTAAAAACATGATGAGAGCCATACATAGTTGTTTTCATAAAACATACATATAACCAACATAGTAACAACATAAATACCATAAATATATTAGCCATAAGATCTACATAAAAATTAGTACATTTACACATGAAACCAAGGGAATGAATTTCTCATTAATGAATGAAACAAACCAACCAGAGATGGGACTACCACATTCCAATCGACCATAAATTGGTTAAGCCAATTCTCTCTTCAGCCAATCACCCCTGTGCCATATTCAAAGCATGAATGTGGGATTCATAGAACACACCAAAAACACTAAACAAGCATGGATACCACTATAGTTCTCCACTTACAGTGAGGAATTTGAGTGCCTCCTAGTCTCTCAGGATTTACCATAATCCACAATCTTATATAGGGATCACTAGGCTCTACATGGAGACCCACTCTCCAAGATTTACCATACCTCCCATCCTAAGACTACTAGGCCCAGCATAGATGAATCCACCTGTTGGCTTTACCGTATATCCTTCCATTAATTGGAAAGGGTTCCTAGGTCCACCGAGGCACACAATCCTTACTTTACCACAACCCATTGTCTAGCTCAAGGGTTACTAGGACATGGCTTTACCTGGATGCACAATTCGGTTCAAGGATCACTGTGCCATGTGTTTGTCATTTCAAAGATCCACCCCACTGAGCTTCAAATCCATCTGGTCATCCCAACTCAACTGAATATGAGAACCCATCTCATCAAAGCTATCAAGAAATGGAAAGGCTAGGCTGAATAACACTATCACACCTAGAAAAACCCATGCCATGATAGAAAATAACCACATCCAATATCATTCATGCCAAATCTAGCAAGGAAAATACACATAAAAATCGATGCATGTAATGGATCCTGTTGTAGATGCTTAATCCTGCCTTTCCCTACTTGATCTTTTCTTCCACTTGCCTTCTTTTCCCTTCTTGCTCAATGCCAAAGTGCTCCAAGAAAACTCTGTGTCTAAGAGTGTGTGTGTGTGTGTGTGTGAGAGAGAGAGAGAGAGAGAGAGAGTGAGTGAATAATGAAAGAGCTCTGAAACTCAACTGAAAAATAAGGTTACCAATTGATCCTCATAAGCCTTTTTATGAATGAGGCCTGTATTTTCTTCATTTTCCATTTTATTCCTTTAGTTTCCTCCTCACATGCTACCTGTGACCTTTCACCTCCTTTTTCTCCCAATTTCCATTATTTTCATAAAACAATGTGCCAAAAATGCCATTTTTCCTTTCCAAATCCTTAGCCATTGCCTTTGGCAATTTCCTTAGCCATAAACAACCAAATGAATGCCGCCTAAGATGTCTTGCCCAACATTTAGCTTGGAATAAGTGTCCCATCAACCGCGGTTATTTTTTTTAACTTTTATTACATGAAATTTTCACCAGGGTTGTTACAGATCCTTCCCCCTTTGCTAAGCGGATAAATCGTTCTTGCGGACAAGACTGATCTCCCTAGTATCAATTGATATCTATCAACAAGAAGGACAAGTAAATCTACTTTTCTCTAAACATATTTCGATTCATTAATAAAAACTAAGAGGTGTTTTATCGACCCTACCTTACGTCCAATGCTAGTTTGTGGCAGCCTTGCTCCAACAACTTCAAAGAGTTTCCTTTTAATAACCTGCAAACACAAACAAGCACACATCAAAGAACACCTGCATAGCTAACATAATAAATCATGTTCATCATAGTGATCAAGGAGTCTATGAAATAAACATTAAACAAGCTATTGAGAAAAATAAACTTGATTGTATTAACTTTGAGAAAGAAGAACTTTACAACCTTGGTGCCTTGATGTTGTACAAGCTCTTCCCAGGGTCCAAGCAGGAATCTCCTCTACTTTGACAAGACCCACTCTCTCCCAAATGAGATCAAAAGGTATGTGATCTTTCCTCTCAAAAGCTCAATTAGGAAGACTATGTTCCAGCATCATATACCCTAAAAAATATTCAGCTTTCAACCTCCCAAGTAACCAACCCAAAGCTTCATTTTATAGTGCAAAGGAAGGAGGTTACAGGTCCACCATTGAAGGGATAGAGTCCTTATTCAAGGGGATAAGCTCCTCACATCAAGGGGTTATCTCCTTAAGGAATTTGATGCATGCACCATCAAGGAGCGAACTTGCCGGTGTAAGATTCCTTCTAGAAGCTTCCAGAATTGACTGAAGGTGAGTTTTTAAGAATAAACTTGCACCTTTTTAACTTTTGCAGGGGTTTGCACCCATAAATGTAGATATAAAGCGGTTAGATGCGCAGGGAACATGACCAGTGGGTGCGGTACCACAGGTAATGCTAAGAGAAAGTGTGAAACCAGAGTTTAAGAGATTTTTAAGGACTTTCTCTCATTTTCAAAGCTTGATATGCATAGCTAAGGTTTAAGACTTGCAAAGGAGGTATGTATGAGTGGTGATAGACTCACACAGATTACAGAAAGTCAAGTTGACAATTTTTTGTGTAACAGATTGCCCCCTAAAGTGCGAAGTCTGTAATAGATGAGGATGGTTTTATCATCTATGAAGAGTGAAGTGCTTTATCATTTCAAGGATCTTCCTGTGGATACCCCGATTGGAACCTATAAAAACATTCAATGCAATCTATATCTATATCTATA
>APFE031216339.1:0-18784 GCA_000404065.3 Pinus taeda
CGTCGGATTGTAAGTTACAAAAGTACATAGTAAAGAAACACACTTTACCTAACTCTACACTAGACCAAGTTATACTTAACTATTTCCTATGTGTCAGAATATCCTAACACATCCTATCTTCTTTTTCCTTGCAAAGAGACCATAATCTGATGAATGGGATAACTTCCTCTCCCCTAGTGGCAACGAGGTTAACTTGTTCATCAGTTAATGCATTTAGAATAACAGAGAGTATTTCGTTATCAGATACTCTGTATCCTAGATCCTTCAATTGTTATTTTATTTGAGATGCCTTAGAGAGGCATGATGATATCCCTTCATCCTTTGATACTTTCAACTTATGAATATTAGATCTAATAATATCTTTCTATTGTGCTTTTAGAGAAAAGTTATCCCAACGTATCATATATTTTAGATGTCTCTAGCTTGGCTACATAGGAAATAAGTGATTCTTTGATGAACTCTTTGAGTATCTTTTGAGCCTTGAGATCCCTTTCCATGTATTCAAATAATGCTAGTTCTTCGGATGGCTTGGAGACCTTCCCATGAACATGATAAATGACTTCATTTACTTCAAGGACAATTTCTATCCTTCTTTTCCAAACAAGGAAGTTTGATACCCCAACCAAATTTCGATCTTCCTTAAAACATGAAGTCATTTTTACTAGATTATATTATAATAAGAGGTACGTATGAAGATCAAATCTTCCACTTGATGAAGAACTTGATACTTCAAATTTTTCGGTGAGGGAGGACTGCCTTCTATGAGATCTTTGCTACAAGAGAGAGGATTGAACTTTAGATCCAATCTTCCTTAGATTTTAAGAGCTTCCACTTCCTTTGATGATGTGATGATATTTGAAGTGCTTCTAGGATTTTTGCTTCCTTCTTGAAGATTATTTCAAGACCCTTGCTTTTGATCTAGGATTTCGGTTTGATGAGGATCTAGATCTCATTCTTGCTTTGATTCCTTCTTTGAAGATTGATTCTTGTGTGTCAACTTGCTTTGACTGCCTCTTCTTGTCTTCAACACCTTAGCTCTAATACCATGTTGAGAAATCTAGGGCAGTCAATGTTAACAATTTCTCTGCTTGATAATTGCTTGTGATATTTTTTTACTTCTTAACTTATGATCCTTTATTTGTTATCTTATTAGTGTGTTCTCTTCATCAAGACAATTACCAATAAATAAATACAAGTGACACAATATATAGGCTTCTCCATCTAGGGCCAAAGCCTCTCACCTCTTGAGAGGAAAACCTGATAAAATTTTTCTTCTACATCTTCAATTTATAAGTACCAAGACCATGACACAAACCCTTGACTATAGTATCCTTCCAAGAACCTTGTCACCCACCTTGATGTTCTTCCTCTTCCTTCCTTTGCCTTTCTTCCTAGAGAAACTTGATCTCTATCTCTTATATTGCACCTTCACAATTTACCTAGACAATCTCGGTCTCTAGGTCTTCTAGAAAGAAACTCGATCTCTACTTTGATTTAGAAGAGTCTTTCTCTTGTTGCCCTAGAAGAATTTCACTGCCTTAACTTCGCACTGCCCAAAAGAATCTGTTTCCCAGACTTCGTACTGCCCAGAAGAAACTTTTTCCAAAACTTCGCACTACCTAGAAGAAACTTCGCTATACCCAGAAGATGATGTCCCAAAAGAATCTTCACACTTATCTTTTGCTACTCCTTCTTCACTCTCCTTTTAGCCTTCTTCTTCGTGAATTTATTTTGCCTTCTCTTCTCACTTTTCTAGTGAATGCTTATTCGAATTGTGTGTTTCCATGTGAGGCCGAGTAGGGATATTTATACCCTTCTTCGCTGCCCTTTAGGCAGACTTCATCTTGCAGTTTCTTCATAGTTTATAGGCCGACTTGAAGGGGTTTGGTGACAAGTTCTTGGAGGATACTTTACATAGAAAATATTGACCTTTTCACAAAGTGTAACATGACTTCATTTACATGACAATGACTAGATGAATAAACCCTAAAGGCTCTCAATGGGAGTCTTGACTCAAAAACTAAATCGCTTGTCCATGAAATCCATAAAGATAGTAAATAAAATAATTTCAATTTTCTTATTTACATCTCATTACATAAAATCATAATTATATGTCATTATGAAGACTGAACCTAGTTACACTTTTCAACATAATTGACATGTGATTCAGGCTTTATACGAAATGTTGTAGATCTAATGGAATTCTCTCATCTATGAAACCAAAAAATCACGAGTAATAATTAGGTTTACAAGTTTGAATTTTTTTCTTGCATTTGTCAATGTAAAATAAATGGTTGCAAAATTAGGGTGTTTCCTTTTGTGTGAGTAAATAACACTTGGTTAAAAAATTTATGTTTCTTTGTGGGACGACCAAGTGGTTGACATAATAGGATGTTATCCCCTCCACCAGGTTTCAATTCCCACGGGAGGACACCTTGTAAAATAAAGGGTTGAAAATTAGGGTGTTTCCTTTTGATTGATTAAATAAAACTTTGTCAAAAAGTATGTCTCCTCGTGGGACAACCAAGTGGTTGGCACAATGAGATGTTATCCCCTCCAGTTCTGAGTAAATTTCTTTTTCTTTCAATCTAGTGTCTAGCTAGGACATGATCTTAAATTAAATTATTATTAATATCTAATAAAGTCATACAATTTCTTTTTAGTTTCTAATCACACAAAAATTATAATGATTGGTAAGTTCATTTCCACCATGTTTAAATATGAAAATTGACATTTTGAAGAATTGTTAATTTGATTTCCTTTATTTGTCACATAAACATTGTTAGTCGCAAGAAATTGTAAACATCATCATCATCCATATAAGGGCATAAACCAACTTAACTTTTATGAAGAATAATCAAATTAATCTTAGCTATAAATTAAAAATAAGATTCCATTTATGCCTTTATAAAATATATGAAAATTACATATCAGTGTTCTTCTATTTATTGCAAGATTGCACATTGGTATTACCTCTATTTTGCAGACTTTCAAGTCATTGATGGGCATGCTTGTCAATTCTCTTGGAAAGTGTCTGGGGTATGTCATGCTTTCAAACATAAGAAAATCAGACTATCTGTTGCTCTTTTCATCATACAAATATGAAACCAACCATTTTTGCTTCATAAGATTGCTATCATTTTCATGTTAAAGGTTGTCTTAACTCCCTTGGATAACCATTGGCACTGAGAAAATCCTTTTAAAGTTCCCTCCACCTAAAGGCTTGTTCAAAAGGAGAAGATCCTATTTTTAGCCACAAATGAGGAATCCAACATAGGCAAATCAGAGGAGCAAAAAGAAAAAGCAAAAGGAGAAAGTGTTGAAGGCATAGTGGTTCTTAAAGCAAAACTTATTATTGCATCTGAAGAAATTGATAACCTTAGGAAGAAGAAAGAGGCTATCCAAGGAAATGATCTTCATCAATACTAATAGAGAGGAAGAATAAGTGTTGAATAGCCAACTAGAAGAAATGAAGACAACTGTGAAAAGCTTGAAGCATAAATTGTCTCATTAAGAAAAGAGCTAGATATGATCAACAAAAACATGAAAATTTCTCAAACCTTGGATTCTATTTTCAACATCCAAAGATGACCATATGAAAAGACTGGTCTTGGTTATATGGGTGAGACCTCATACAAAGAAGATGAAAGCACCAAGTCACTAGGTAAGGAATTTGAAGAAAACCCTTAAAGCTCTAATATCAGCAAGAGCAAGGATAGGAGATAGGAGGAGTTTGTAAACACTGCTACACCAAAAAGCTATGTTGATGCTCTCAAGGAGTCCATTCAAAATGCAAGAAATGATATGATAAAGGACAAGGACCAAAAAGATTTAAGTAATATCCAAAGTAAATCAACTTCAAAAGAAAATCATACTCAGCCAAATATCAAACTATTTTTCTAAGTCATTGTTTTTCGTGCAAAAAAGTTGGTCATCAACCAAGAGACTGTAAAACTTATGTGAAAAATGATTATGATAGAGGTTCTCATTAAACTCTGAAAATAATCTCATAGACATCAAAATCAAAGATATTTATGATAACAAAAATCATAATTCATTTGCACCATTATCCAAGTATAGTACAAAGTGTTATAGATGCAATGATTTTGGACATGTAGCATGAGGTTGTCCTACAAAATCAAGAGAAGGGTTTTGGAAGATAAAACATGAAGAACCACCAATAAAAAAATGTGGACTAGTTATGTATACTTGGAACAATCAAAGTCAGTGGTTCATTAATAGCGAGTGCTCTAGACACATGATGAGATATCAAAATAAATTTATTACTTTAAAAGAAAAAAAGGATGGAAATGTTTTATGGAGACAATGGATCTGCAAGAATCGTTGGAAGAGGTATCATAAGCCTTGAAAATGGTAGGACTAAAGCACAAAATGTTTTGTACGTTGAAGGATTCGTACATAAACTATTAACTGCTAGCTAGATGTGCGATTAAGGTTATGATCTCACTTTTCGCGCTAAATATTGTGAAATAATGAAGTCTAATTCGGGAAGACTAATGGGAAGAGAGATAAGGGATCCAAAAAATGTATATATATTTTTATGAAATTCAAGGAGACAAATTCTAGAATGGACAGGCAAATGAGGGTTGGTTATGGTATAAAAGGCTAAGACACTTGAGTTTTGACAATTTGGTAAAAATAAAAAGAACACAAGTAGTGAGAGATATTCCAAAAATATCAATACCAACAATGACCATTGTAAATCTTCCCAACATGGGAAACTGACAAGAGTGAGCTTCAAGTTAAAGGAGTGCTCAACATCAAGGCCGCTAGATCTTGTTCACACAAATATATGCAGACCAATAAGAACACCAACCCTACAAGGTGAAATGTACTTTATCTTGTTTATTTATGATTATACTAGAATGGTTTGGGTTTCATTTCTTGAAGAAAAATCAGAACCACTAGATACTTTCAAATCATTCTAAGCCTTAGTTGAAAATGAACGTGACCTAAGAATCAAATGCCTAAAATCAGATGGAGGTGTACTTACCTCAAATGATTTTAATGAATTTTGTGAGAAGCATGGAACCAAGAGACGACTTTCAGTTCTAAGAAATCCACATCATAATGGAGTCGTAGAAAGAAGAATAAATCAATACAAGAAACACTGAGAACAATGTTGCTAGAAGCCAGACTACCAGATAAGTTTTGGAAAGAAACGTTTGTTGTAGTATTTTACATCATGAACATAACAAAACTCTAAGTTAACATCAACAAGACACCATATTAGAAACGGAAAGGCATGCCAACTTCAGTTATGTATTTCAAAAGTTTTGGAAGAAAATGTTACATGAAGATAAATGATGATAAATTGGGAAAATTTGATTCTAGAATAGCCAAGGGAATCTTCATTGGATACTCAACAAGAAGCAAAGCTTACAAATGCTACGATAAAAAAAATACACAAAGTTGTGGAATGTATTGATGTAAGAATAAATGAAGATTGGCTAGAGAAAGAAGAAGAACAAAAAAATGAGAATTCAGAAGATATCGTCTATGTGAACCAAGAAGATATTATTACAAAAGGAAGAACAAGAAAATGAAGAACAATATCCATCTAAGACAACTTTTAAGTTTGTGCAAAAACATCACCCAAAGAACCAAATTCTTGGAGATGTTGATGCAGGAATACAAACCTTGAAAAGAACAACCAATTCACTAGGAAAATACAATCTTGCTTTGCTATCCAAAATAGAGCAAAAGGACTTTGCACAAATCAATAAGGACCAACATTAGGTAAATGCTATGGAAGAAGAATTGAATCAAATTGAGAAAAATGGGACTTCAGAACTTGTGCCAGGACCGAAAGATAAAAAAATAATTGAGACTTGGTGGGTATTCAAAAATAAGATGAATGAAGAGGAGAAAATTACTAAAAAAAAGGAAAGACATGTTTGTAAGGGCTATGCACAAGTTGAAGAAATTGAATCAAAGAAACTTCTGCTCCATTTTCTAGGTTAGAAGCAATAAGAATATTCTTAGAATTTGCATGCTTGAAAGGCTTCAAAGTTTATGAAATGAATGTTAAATCAACCTTTATAAATGGAGACTTACAAGAGGAAGTATACATTGAACAACCAACAAGTTTTGACTTATCCGAAAATAAAGACTATGTGAACAAATGGAAGAAAACTCTTTATCGGTTAAAACAAGCTCCAATAGCTTGGTATGCTAGGTGTTATCACATTCATTTAAGTTTGAAATTTTTAATGCTGATAATTACAGTGTCAACAAAATATTTGTAATAAACAAGAAAAATGTTGATAATGGGACTATCAACACTTTTTGAGTCCAAAAAATTATTCGAAGAATACACTGACAATGAGAGTGTTAGTGTTATCGGGTATTTGTTGATAATTGGACTATTAACGCTTTTGTGAGTTTAGTAAATTTAAAAATGCACTGACAACGAGATTGTCAACGTTATTGTGTGTTTGAACATTAAAAATGAAAATGCGTTGACAACGAGAGTAGCAACACATTTATGTAAAAATGGTTAGTTAAAACTCTGTTTTTTCTTGTGCAGCGTAGTAATTTCAGGCACGATTTTCAAAAATTGATAACAATTTTGAAAAACTGAAAGAGGTTTTTGTCTGTAATGGACCCATTTAGAAAAACCTCTCTCGGTTTTCTAACAACTATCACAATTTTGGATTTTCGAAGGAATCACTAGATCCTACTTTTCAGGATTTCGTGAGAAAAAAGCTCATGGACAGTTGTTGACTTGTATGCCACCTCACCAAATTGGACTTGTTGATCCTTATCTCCAGCCATGACCCCAAAAAAAACATGATATTTAGATGCATATAGGTTTGGAAAGTTTCATATGCATGTACCTAAGAGATTTATACTTCTTTTATTGGATTACTATAGTTATTTTTGAGCTACAAACATGTTTCAGTTATTGTATTGTTTATATAAGAAAAGACCACAAAAGAAGAAAGGGTTGGTGTTTATTTGAGATTCAAAATCCTTGTGTATTTTTTAGCAAATCATTGATGAAAACAATCTTTATGAGCATTTACAGAAATTCTTGTGCTGTTTTTCTCTGTCTGTTTTTGCTTTGTTTTATATTTCCTCATGTCTGAAAAACAAAGTATGAGTTTGGGATTCATATTTTATGCTCCTTTTTCTTTATTTCTCAGGCATTAATAATTGTTGTTCACTTAAACCTTACTTTAATTTCCTTCATATTCCTCTAAATCATTGAAGTGCCAAAGCAACTACTACTACCCTGCGTTTGTGTTTTGCTGATCAAAGTTGATTTTGTATAAAACTTGATTGGGTTAGAATCCATGCCCAATGGTAGTATGTTCACATAGCCTAACAAAATATCAATCATTCTTCGATAAATCTAGCCACAATACTCAATTGCAAACCTTCTACTACAATGATCTTGAGTAGTTGAGCTTTTTTTAGGGAGAGATCCCTCTCTAGGTTGAAGGGCCAGCTTTCAACCTCAAAGAGGTTCGAGGTTACCTTAGAAGTTTTCCTGAAGCCAGGGTTTCCTCCAAGGGATAACATTTTGGCGCCGTTGCTGGCGAGTGAAAGGTTCCATCTTCCCTAGGAAAGATCATCAAAGTTTCAGATATGATTTCTGATGGTGGACAACAGTCAGACACATGAAGGTTGTACCAATCACCTGGCAACTCTAATCAAGTTTCAACCTGATCCAAAGACTCCATTGGCAGTAAGATCCATAAATTAGTTTTATTGGCGATTCTACTATCTCAATATGAGTTCTATATTTGTAAGGTATGCCCATGAATCGAGATCATATTCCAGGAATTCCAAATCGCATGCCTTGTGTAGATTGGCAGAATTATTTGCCAAGATTCAAAGATCAGGTAGGAGATGATGCTGCTCTTCATTTGGTGAAGTTTCACATGCATGTGCGTAGGATAAAGGTTTTTTTTCATGAAGATTATCTCATGAAGTTGTTCATGGCTACCTTGGAGGAAAAAGTGAGATATAGGTATGAAGGTTTGCTACCTGGTAGCTTGTATTCCCTTAAAGATTTTCATTTAGTATTTTTTGAGAAATACAAAGAATCTCATCCTTCTTTGTCATTGCTGGAGAATTGTTGTGACCATTTTGAGAATTTCATTCAAAATCTCGAAAAAACGTATGGTGATGAAGAGTTCATAGATGAAGAAATCCTGGAAGATTTGTACGAGAACCCTTTTCATCACCAAGAAGAAATGGTAACTTCTCTCTTGCATGAAAATGAAATAGATCAACATCCCGATGCAGAAAGTTCTGATTTGCCTCCTGAGTTTGAAGAAGATTTGCAACAGTCTTGTCAATTTTTAAGTGATTAGGAGGAAGATCAGGATAGTCAGCCAAACTTTTCTTCACATCATTCATTTTTTGGATCCTTGTTTCATGAAAAAAATTGTGACAGTGAGCCAAATCATAATAATGACATTCCACAGTTGCAAGAAAAATTGGGAAAGGAGAAAATTGTATTTGATACCCTTGGAGGTGAAGAAAGTATTAAGAATATTTCATCATTTGAATTAAAAAATTAAAAAATATTTATAAGTTTAAATGCTGATCTCTGTGGATCACACAAAGGGTTAACTTCTGATGCTTTTGACATATATGATAAGGCTTTCCTTTTTGAACCTTTTCAAGAGTACACAAAGTTTTTTCTTACTATAGATGACGTGAAATATGAACCGTTGGATTCCTTTTGTTTTAAAAATGAACTTGATATAGATGTTGTTTATGATCCGTGCGATAGTAGAAAAGGACAATTTACCACCATTTTTGAGGAGGATCACCTTAATCACATGGAACAACTAGCAACTATGAATGAAAGAGGTCCTTATCTTTTTGCTAGTTTTCAAGAAAGGGTAGGCTTTCATGCTTTTGAAGATTCTTTTGCTAGCATGTTGCAATCATCAGAAAATGTGAAGTTTGTAGTATTCATGGATCAAGGTTATCAGTTTCACTTGTAATTGGAGTTGTCATATTCTAATTTTTTCTGTCTTCTCAAGGAAAGTGTGAGTAGAATCCAAGAAAGTGGTTATCTACTTTCATGGTTACACTGACATTTTTCTATTATCTGATCTAGTAGATGTTTCCGGTAATTTTAAATAGGTAGGTGTGATAAAATAAACTCAACATCTTGAGCATTCTTTTCAGTTTCATTTTGCAGCAGAGTTTTTAGTTTTCAGTTTACAATTTAGGTTTCAGTTTGAATAATGGATTTGGTTCAGTTTGAGGATTGGGAAAGGTTTCCAATTTGGTTTCATTTGCAGTAGTTCACAAAGTAGGATACACATTTTAGGTAAGAAGCTGGAAATAACCCAATGGATCAGGCCTCTGGTCTATGGGGTTCTTGCTGCCATCCATGATCGACAACATCCCTGTGAAGCCAACTGTTATGACATTTATTTAAATTTGAAAATTTTTAACGCTGACAATTACAACGCCAACAAAATATTTGTAATAAACAGGAAAAAAATGTGGATAATGGGACTATCAACGCTTTTTGAGTTCATAAAATTATTCAAGGAATACATTGACAATGTTATCGGGTATTTGCTGATAACTGGACTGTTAACACTTTTGTGAGTTCAGTAAATTTCAAAGTGTGCTAAAAACAGGAGTGTCAACATTATTGTGTGTGTGAAAATTAAAAAGGAAAATGCGCTGACAACGAGAGTAACAATGCATGTATGTAAAAATGGTCAGTTAAAAATTTGTTTTTTCCTGTGCAACATAGTGATTTCGGGCATGCTTTCCAAACAAACGAGAAAAAAATTTTCAAAATCGAAAGAGGTTTTTGTCCGTAACGGACCCATTTAAAAAAAGGTCTCTCGGTTTTCTAATAGCTATCACAATTTTTTATTTCGAAGGGATCACTGGACCCTATTTTCCATGATTTCACGAGGAAAAATCTCATGGATAGTTGTTGACTTGGATGCCACCTCACCAAATTCAACTCGTTGATCCTTATGTCTAGTCCTGACTCTAGCAATAGCATGATATTTAGATGCAGCTAAGTTTGGAAAGTTTCATATGCATGTACCTAAGATATTTATACTTATATTATTGGATAACTACAATTATTTTTGAGCTACAAGCCTTTTTTAGTTATTGTATTCAAAGGGTTGGCGTTTATCTGAGATTCATCATCCTTGTGTATTTTTGAGCATATCATTAATGAAAATAGTCTCTATGAGCATTTGCATAAATTTTTTGTGATGTATTTCCCTGTCTATTTTTGTTTTGTATTATATTTCCTCATGTGTGAAAAATAGAGTATGAGATTGGGATTCATATTTTGTGCTCATTTTTCTTTATTTCTCAGGCATTAATAATTGTTGTTCACTTAAACTTTACATTAATTTCTTTCATATTCCTCTAAATCATTGAAGTGTCAAAGGAACTACTGCTACCCGGCTTCTATGTTTTGCTCATCAAAGTTGTGCATGTATAAAACTTGATTGGGTTAAACTCCATGCCCAATGGTAGTATTTTCACATAGCCTAACAAATTTTAATCATTCTTAGATAAATATGGCCATAGGACTCAATTACAAACCTTCTACTACAGTGACCTTGAGTCGTTGAGTTTTTTTTTTAGGGAGAGATCCCTCTCTAGGTTGAAGGGCCAACTTTCAACCTCAAAGTAGTTTGAGGTTACTTTAGAGATTTTCTCGCAACCATGGTTTTCTCTAAAGTGATAACACCAGGCTAGACCACTATTTTCAACAACAACGTTTCAAAAGAGGGGTTGTCGACATTAATTTGTACACATAAATGGAAAATGACAACTTATTGATTACACTTGTATATGTGGATGATCTCATCTTTGGAAGCAATAATGATGATACGAGTCTTGAATTTTCTCAGGAAATGTTAATGATTGGATAATTAACCTTCTTCCTTGGACTATAGGTTTCTCAAACCAATGAAGGAGTATTCATTGCCTAAACCAAATAACTCAAGCATATGCTCAAGAGTTTTGGATTTGGAAGAGTCTGCACCAGTTAGTACCCATATGATTATTGATGCAAGTTAAGCAAGGAGATGAAAAATATCCTGAAGCCAATTAAACACTTTACATATCTATGACCGAGAGTCTACTACACTTGACAACTTCAAGAGCAAACATTCTACAAACAATTGGAATGGTTGCAAGATTTTAATTAGCACCAAGGGAATCACACATGCAAGCGGTAAAAATGACATTTCAATACTTAAAGGGCACACTCAATTTTGAGCTTTGATATCCTAAGAGTATAGATTTCACATCAAAAACATACACATATGCTAATTGGGTAGGTAACATTCATGACATAAAAAGAACCAGTGGAAGTGCATTTTTTTGGGAGATTTCCTTGTATCTTGGTCAAGTAGAAAGCAATCAACAAATTATCTTTCTACAATTGAAGCTGAATACATAAAAGAAACATAATGTAGTACTCAAATTCTCTAAATGAAACAAACTTTGTAGGACATCAAAGTGGAATATGATCATCTCATTGTTATTTTCCATGACAACATTAGTGTAGTCAATATCTCAAAACATGATGTCATGCACTAAAAAAAAATACATATTCCTATCAAACATCATTTCCTCAGAGAAAAAGTCATCGAGTAGAATGTCAAGATGGAATATATTGGAACCAAAGGAAAAATCACTGACATCTTTACCAAACATTTGCCTAGAGAAACTTTTGAATATCTGGGGTGTAAGTTGGGAGTGATCTTTTCTTTATATCAGTAAAGGAACCACAAACTTAAGGGGAACACCATTTTCTATTGATATCAAAGGGGAAGAGATTGTAGTTAGGATGAGAAGTTGAAAATAAGTATGAAGAGAATGTAGACAGGGGGAGCAACCATCAAAAAGAGAAAATATCAAAGTATTGCTATCAATAAGAAAGGGGAAGATTTTTGAAAATGTTTGTTATTGATGTAAAATGTTGTTCAAATGAAAGAGGAATTACATAATCAAATGAAATATCTAATACCTTTCCAACGATATATGCCACTCCTAATTCCATAGGAATGAGGAGATATGAAATATTTTGTTAAGATGACCTAACAAAAATACAAGCATGCTCAACTTGGATACCCTATTTTTAAAGACACTTTTAATCCAATTACCTTACTCAAATTGGAGCATATAATATATGGTTGGAAAACCTATTCTAAGACCTTTCCAATGATATATGGAACAACTTATAACTCCTCATGGTTAAGGAGAAACAATATTTTGAATATTCACTATACATTTTTCCACTTGCAATACTTGGCCCAACCAATGGACAAGTTTCCCCTAACCCAGTGTCCAAACACACTATAAATAGGCATGGGAAGGAGCATTTCTAACCACTTGACTCAAGCATTCAGTTCTATGTTTAGGAGAGTGAAGGAGCAGGTCCAAAGTTCTTACCTCATGAACTAAGAAGAAGTGAAGTGAAGCCAAGTTGAAGCAACTTTCTGTGGAAGGGTTTTGGCACATATTTTGAAGGGATTTTGGCATCATTGTTGAGAAGGGTTTTTAGTTTTTTTGAGGTATGTTTTTGAGGGTTGAGTATAAGTGTCTTTGGAGGTTGAGTAGGCCAAGTTCTGGCGAGGAGAAGGTTGAGATCCATGCTTGTCTTGAGGGTTGAATTCCATCCATATAGAGGCCAAGTTTCAGGCCTATCATAAGGCCGAGTTGCAGTTCTGATTTGAACGCCGAGTTCTATGCCCATGAAGGATGTGTTTTAGGGTTGAATACTACTATTTGAAGGCTGAGTTTCAAGGGACGAGTTCTACTCTTTGAAGTTTGAGTTTCACAAATGAGTTTCATCTCCAACATTGTCATCAAACTATTTTTACTCTCAACCCTATTGCTCTTTTGGCTTTGGTGTCATGCCAAGTATTTAACTCTTCAAACTTTTCTCCAATTTCATTTCCTCACATTCTCCTTATCCATGTCAATTCAAGGATCACTTTTCCTATGCCTGCTCAAGTTGATGTAATGGATCTTCTGTTAAATTCAATTAAACCATAGGATTGCAAATGATTGCAGACAATTAGTGTAATTAGTAAACCTTCGACTTTGGGATAATTAAAAAAAAAAATCCTATTCAATACTCTCATCACTCTTTTTATCTTATATGGATGCGAAGTTTGGGGATGAAGTAACTCTAGATAATATTGAAGAAGGATAGATAAAATCCAAATGAATTTTATAACTTATAATCTTAATATTAAAAGTGCATGCCCTATCGGTTCCCTAAGGAAAACTCAATTAACAATGGTTGTGAAAGTGAAGTATTATGTTACAAGAGGTTCCAGGTTCAAATACCCCAAGTTTACTTGTGGCCAACTGTTGGAAATACTGAGAGGGGGGTGAATCCATATTTCTTTTCAATTGTTATTTTTACCAGTTAAGATCACTTATAATTAGGACACGAAATGAACAATGATAGAATAATAATTTTATTAATCAATGATGAGGACTCCAATCCTCTTTACAATAAATACAATACAACAATGTGTAGGGCTCCAACTCAAGATGAAGACATCAATATTTAATCTCCCAAGCTTCAACCTATATTTTTCCAAGTATTGACTTCGACTTTCCAAGGCTCCAACCTTGTCAACTTTGAGGCACCAACCTCTAGGGCTCCAACCCTTTCTTTGGTATTGGCTCCAACCTGGTCCCTTGAGGAATCTTATCCTCTAGGGCTCTAACCCTATCTTCGGTACATGACCCAACTTGATCTCTTGAGGACTCCTATACTCTAGGTCTCCAACCATATCTTCCAAGGCACCAACCTTGTTTCTATGAGGCTCCAACCTCTATGGCTCCAATCCTCAACTATAATTTTTCAAGATAAGTTTGATGATTCTCTATCAATACAACAAAACCCTATGGTTAGCATCCCATTTTTCTTCCTTTTTTGTGTCTAAAGCCCATTTTTGGTGCTATTTGTGTCCATTTACAAAATGGTGCAAAACGTGATGCAAAGTTTTCACCAAGTTTTGCACCAAGCCTTACACCAACTTTAGCACCATGTATTGTAATAGGTTTTTCACCAGATTTTTCACCATGTTTTATGCCAGATTTTATGCCATGTTTTGTGCCATCCTTTGCACCATTTTTTGCATCAATTTTGGCATCTAATTTTGTTTCACCAAATTTTGCATCCTCTATTGCATCCACATTTTGCGCCTACACTTGCATCAACTTTTGCATAATCTCTTGCATCATTTTTTAAATCATCTTTTTCATCCATTTTTGCATCCCCTTTGCGCCAAGTTTAGCATCAAGGTTTGTGTCTAGTTTTGCATCTAATTTTGCATCTACTTTTGTTGCATCCACTTTTACATATTGTTTTGCATTCATATTTATATCCTCTTTTTCATCTGTTGTTGTGTCCACTATTTCATCCAATTTTCTTGTGCCATAATTTGCACCTAGTTTGGTACCCCCCTTTCCACCCATTTTTCTTCTAAATTTGCATCCACGATTGCATCATCCTATACATATAGGTTTTCATCGACTTTTACATCTATTTTTGCATCCCTTTTTATATCCACTTTTGCGTCAAGATTTGCATTAGGTTTTGTATCACATATTGCATCTACTTTTGCATCAAATTTTGTTGCATCAACTTTTTCATCTATTGTTGCACCCATGTTTACGTCCACTTTTGCATCCATTTTTGAATATTATTTTGCTTCTTCATTTGATTCTTTTTTTTGCATCTATCATTACATCCACTTTTGTTGTGACACAATTTTTGCCATGTTTTGTACTTATTTTTGTACCCACATTTGCTTCCAATTTTGCATCCATATTCACATCTTATTTTGCATCAAATATTGCATCTATTTTTGCATCCAATTTAGAGTTGGTTTTGCATCTCATTTTGTATCTTCTTTCGCATCTACTTCCATTGCATCCATATTTTACATCCAATTTTGTTTCTCCTGTTGCACCCATGTTTGAATCCACTTTTACATGGCTTATTGCATCATGTCTTGCATCTAAGTTTGCATCTTTCTTTTGTGTTTGTTATCACATCCACTTTCTCATCCACTTTTGTTGTGCCATATCTTTTTCCTATCATTTGCACCCACACTTTCTTCCACTTTTGCATTTACATTTGCATCCTGTTTTGTGTCCAATTTTTCATCAAATATTGTTTATGTTTTTTGCATCCAATTTTTCATCTACTTTTACATCCACTTCTGATGCGTCCAATTTTTCATCTAATTTTGTGTCCACTATTTCACCTATGTTTGGTTCATGTTTTCCTCCCTTTTTGCATCCAATTTTGCCTCCTTTTTGCATCCAAATTTGTGTCCTTTTTTGTGTTCGTAGTTATATCCACATTTGTTTCACCACAATTCTTGCTAAGTTTTATGCCTACTATTTCACCCATGTTTTCTTCCACTTTTTCGTCCATGTTTGCATCCTATTTTGTGTCCAAGTTTGCATCAACTATTACATCTACTTTCTCATCCAATTTTGTGTCAATTTTTCTGTCGAGTTTTGCATCTACATGTGTTGTGTCCACTCTTGATCCAAGTTTACATCTATTGTTGCCCCAATTTGTTTTGTTCACTTTTTCATCCCTTTTCCAACACTGATCATATTTTTTGAATTGATGATATTTCTTATGACATTGAAAATTATGAACAACTTATGACAATGTAAATAATGATGATGATGATGATAATGAAGATGATGACGATGACATGAGTTGTTATTATTATGATAATGACAATGGTGATAAAGACGATGGGGGTTATAAGGACAATGATGATGATGATGCTAATGACCTTGGCCAATCTTCCCAATTTTTAAATGTTTTCATTGTCATTATCATGATCATTATCTTTGGCATTGTATTCCAAGTCATCATCATCTAATCATCATTATTGTTATTTTCATCTTGGTCATCATCATCAACAATAATGTCATGAATGATGATTATGATGTTCATGATGAAGTTGACAACAATGACGATAGAAATTACATTAATTATGATGATGGGGATGATGAAAATTATAATGACGATGATAATGGTAGTGATGAGATGATCATCGATCATCTCTAAAAAATAAAGTTGTTATTGCTCTTGCATATATCATGTGTCCTAACAACCCTTTTCGTGCACTCATAACATTTTTTGGGTTAATGATATTTCTTACAGCACCTATAATTATGAACAATTGACGACAATGTCCATAATCATGATAATGATGATGATGAAAACATGAATGGTGATTATGACGATAATGCAATGATGACAATAATGATGAGGATTATGGTGGTGATGATGACAATAATGAAGATGATGACAATCCCTCTAAACTAGGGAGGTACTCATAATGAGACAAAAAAGTACTCTCAAGTTTAAATATTCATATAAGAAGGGATCGTGATTGATAAGCATCAATGATGATTTACATAATCATAGCCAACATTGCCAAAATAGTAAGGCCTTGAATAACAAGTTATATCTCTCCATTAGATCATAGCACAATGTTGGCAGACATAAATTTAGACACCACTACCTCTCTAGGCACTTACCGCACCAGGATGTTCCCCAGGTATGTCCTCACATGATCATTTCCTAATCCACTCTCATAATATTTGACACTAGGAAATGTCAATCCTCGTGACTATTCTTATCTTGGATTAATATACTTGACTTATGGAGGTTAGTCCTAGTCAAAGTACACATTCTCAAAGAATATTGGTCCTAGATGTTTATCCAATCCACCATTCTCCCTACTATTGACTTTACTAGGCTTACGAATGTTAGTCCTGGCCATAGTACATGACACATGGATAATATGGTGTCCACCCTCACTCCCTCTCAACCAAGGAGGAGACATCCACAAGCATAAGATTTTCTCAAGAATACCCATCATTTTCATAGAGAATAACACCATTAATTTGTTTTCATTACATGACACCTTTATGATTAAGCATTCATAGATTTGTGGAAAAATATTCCCCCTTTTGTCATTTGTGATGAAATAAAATAAAAAAGTGAAAGTCGAAACCATTAAAGATACACCATAATGATATATCTAAGTATAAAATCTAAGGTTGAATTGAAAATTTATGTAAATGTTATATCTATGAGTTGTGTGAAACTTATGAAAACCTTATTCCGTAAGTCCTATATATAAGAAAAAAAAAAGAAAAAAAAAAAAGGCCTAATGAATGGTAACTGATCTACTCACTCCCTCTTTGGAAAACATATGAATATATGTGCTCCTAGTCACACTTGATCACATCTTTGTGATGGTTAGATCATTAAGTCCTCTTTTTGCCTTGCATTTTCACTTCATCATTTAAGCGCCTAATTGAGGATCTAGAGAAGGGTTTTTCTTAAGCGTTTCATGTCTACTCTTGGTTTACTTATGTCACACTACGGTAAATTTATCTAACGGAGTGAAATCCTTAAGTTTGTGGAGCTATTAGAATATTGTATTAAGTTAGTCACCACACACACATGTATTACATCTCATTGATCCACATGTGTGGGTTGGAGACTCATTGCTTGAGAATTTAATGGAGACTAATTTAGGGCCTTGATGGTATAGCTTATAAAATCTCTTGGTAAACATTGTGATTCATCCTTTCGTTCCTCGAGACACTTGATAATATTGAAGTCACTCCCAATAATCCATGGAGATGGGGAGTATAAATTACTTGTGCTGGAAATAGAATTGAGAAATAGAGGTTTTCTATTTGCGATATTGGAGTCATAGACATTGGATACATGGTAGTCGTCCTCGATGCCAATTAACAAAAATTGTATTTTCTTATTGCAAAGAGAGGTAAACATATTGGTAACATTGATGTCTTGATCATTCCAAATAATATCCATTCCACCAAGTAGAACCTCACTTAATATTTTTGTTTCTTATAGCATTATTGATGGGTTCTTTGTGTACCATTTTTCTTTTAGGAGTCTTTCTTTTCCTTTACAATTGAGGCCCCTCATGTTCCATGAGACTATTTTCATGGAGAATTTACACAAAAAGGAAGTATAATGTGACTAAAAAAAACATGTTTCAAGATTTAAGTGCTTGGACAATGCCACTTCATGAATCCTATATTTCCTCAACCTGGGACCAAATGGTGAACTTGATGGCATTAACATAAATTAACCAATGAAAATCTCAAAAAGAGGTGACTCCTTACTTTATCACATACAAGTTAATATACTAAAACAAATATCCATAACAATTTCATCAATCAATGAATCATTAAAAAAAATATCCAAAACAATTTCATCAAGCAATGAATCATTACATTATAAAATACAATCTATAAACATTTTGGGAACTTTTTGCTAAACCACGCTCAAAACCAACATATTTACTATTAATACTTAACAATAATATGGACAATAACACATTTTCATAAAGTATATAACATGTTATTAGGCCGAAAAAATGTCACTAACAGAAAACTAAAAAACATGTAACTAATGGGAGTGACCACTAAAGGCCACCATAAGACAGTTAATCTATTTAGACCAAGATTATTGGGGATAAAGATCTACAAAGGACAAAGCTAAGCCTATTTTAACTTTAGTGTTTTATTCGGTACAAGTTGAACATGTCAAGACATAATGAAGAGAAGAATTAATTTTATTGAATTAAGAAAACCCAACCACATTCTATAACCTAGCAAGGAAGAGATGTATAATACCCATCTCAGCGACACAACAAATGGCATTAAGTTACTTTTTTATATATAATTTAAACTTCTA
>APFE031216341.1:0-10038 GCA_000404065.3 Pinus taeda
TGCTGGTGTGTTTTTCTTGGTCACGAGGGGGATATGGAGCATATAGCTGCTCATGAAACAATTGTTCGGGTTTTGTAAAAAAGGATGAAGCGGAGGCCAGAGATGTAAGGCAACTAAGATATCGTTGATCCGGCTGACCGAGGTAAGGTGGATGGATTCTACCTAGGAACAATTAAGATTTTCCTAAATAACAATCATACTTGGGTGACAAAGAACCAATATGCTCCCTGAGGTATTCATATTAAAGCTTTTAGTCAGAACAAAAACATATGGTACGTTTGCAAAAAACTGTGTAAATTGTTGTAAGGCCAAATTTAGATTAGTCCTCCTTTTTGCAATCGAAAATAGATTTTATCTAGGGACAATTAAGATTTCCTAAATAATAATCGTTCATGGGTGACAAAGAGTTAATATTCTCCGTGAGGTATTCATATTAAAGCTTTTAGTCAAATTGCAAAAAACTTAGTGTAAATGTTGTAGGGCTAATTGTTGATTAATCCTCCTTTCTGCAATCGAAAATAGATTTTATCTAGGGACAATTAAGATTTCCTAAATAATAATCGCTCATGGGTGACAAAGAGTTAATATGCTCCGTGAGGTATTCATATTAAAGCTTTTAGTCAAATTGAAAAAAACTTAGTGTAAATGGTTACAAGGCTAGTTGTCGATTAGTATTCCATTTCTGCAATCGAAAAATAGTGATAATGAAAATAATATATGAGAACTGATTTTATACAGACAAAGATTGTTTTATTAGTCCATATGAGAGCATGAGAATTTGTTGATTACCCTTCAGTATTTTTTCAAAAAAAGAAAGCACAGTGGACAGCCCATTATCTGATCCTTTAAATGATCTTTGATCTCTCAGCCAACAAACTTTCAATAATACAGCACAAACCAGCTGGATTGGAAGTCTTAAGGAGATGAGGAGTACACAAACAAAATCGTTATTTAGCATATCAGCATGATAGTGAAAAAGCTCTGTCTAGTAGCTGATAAAAATTTCTTGTATAGATGCTAGAACATGGGTGGATTCACCGAGATAAGAGGCCAAAGGAATCAACATTCAATACGAGTTCAGAGGAAAACATAAAAAAAATAGTAGACCTTGAGCATAGAGTGTGGTTCAACAAATTCTATACTAATCTTTCTAGCTGCTATTTAGATGGCGATATGAGCATATTATGAGCTTGAAACATAAAGAAAAAATAGAGATGAGAGGCACTTATTGATTTATGTGACAGCCTTGGAATTCCGTAAGGCCCCTTTAAACACCAAGACACAGCACACAGTCCATTTCCAAAAAAACTCCCGCAGTCTTTGATTAATGAATCATACTAGATGTACACAACTAATCTCTATCAGAGTTCATCGACCAATTCTTACTTTTTTTCCCCTCTTTTAGACTGACTATGGGGTGGTTTATATAGTGAAGGATTTACAGCCTTCCCTTGAACAGGTGTTACGGGAGAAATATCAAACAAAATATCTCCCGATCATATCTGAAAAATATCTATGAATTAATGTCTTTAACTCATCGCTGGGCTGGGAATTAATGCATATTTATCTAAATAGAGCTGCGCTAAGGCAGCTGGCAGTTTTGGTTATGTGACTAAGGGTTGTGCTTTGAATACTCTTGTCCGTATCCTTCAGGCAGTTCTGCTGCTTTTATGTGGCCTCTTTGTCGGTTTGCTGAAGTTGCTTCGCTGTCGTATCAAGCATTCACCTTCCTCTCAAACCACTTCAGTTGTTCAATCGCCCCTGACTTATCTCCTGTGCTCATTCAATACAACCTCCAGGTGTATTAGTTTGGTTTATCTGGCTGTGACTCAGCACCTTCAATTATCTTTAAAAACAGAGCAGGCCTCCAGGTTGCCCGCTTACACCAAAAGTGATTGGGCATTTTCTAATTGTGATTGCCTGAGTGTGTGCGCATCATCTTTTTTACCTGTGATGCTTGATGTATGTGCGCATATTTTTTTTACCTGTGATGCTTGCTGTGTAAGTGCGCATCTTTTTTTTACTTGTGATGCTTGCTGTGTAAGTGCGCACTGCATAAATGAGTTTTCTTGCAATGTGCCAGTTTTATCAGAAAAAAGATACTCCACCTAGCCAAGCTCCTCATTCAGATTTGATGTCTATGCTAAAGGAGGAGTATTGTTGTCTCTGTGATACATATTCATATCCTTGTTGATAATTTGAGTATATTGGATAAACTTTATCATCTCAATTGACACATATAGTGAACAATTTGTTGAGTATAGTGTCACAAGCGTGAACAGTGTAAGACACGCAACCACAAATTCCTTTGTTTCATGTCCTGTAAAAATCGCAGCACCAACTATGAACTCTGTATTGCGTAGACCGCATCCCCGCAGCAATATTTGATTTGGTGAAAGAGGCAACGTCTGTTTCCCAATAATAAGGTTACCAGTAAAGATATAGAGTGAGTTATTTGGCTGTTCGCATTGTATTTCTCTTTGCAGATATCGGGATCACGCGCATTTCTCCAAGCACCACATATCAACCTTGTATCATCAAAGTTGAAAGTTTTTTCATGCACAGAATCAGCTGATCTTTGAACCTCCTGAAGTTTCACGCCATTGCGCTACACTGCTGCTCTTTCAACCTCAGTGACCCCTGTCCCATATACCTTGTGATAACCTTAACATAGCAATGTGTTTTCCATCCCCAAAATCCAACTCTATATCAAGATCATGCAGTTCACTTTTAGATTTGTTTGAAAACTTTCCCCAGTCACCAGCATTTATTGCACTGCTCGTTTTTTTTAGGCCACAATGAATCATGCTAACGCCTGACTCTGCATTTTGACCATAAAATGTCTGCTTGATGTGAAAACTTAATTTGTCAAAAAGTCCTGAAATACAAACAGCTTTTACACCTTTCAGATCATCTGACCACTCAAAGGAAGGAGATATTTCACCATCTACAAAGGATGCTTGATCATTTACAGGCCTAACACAGAGAAGGTAACTTCCTAGACCAAAGACACTAATGCCTTTTTCGATTCACCAAACATATCAAAAGCATCAAAGGCTCCCATTGAATCATTAATAATATCTCCCTGTTTGTCTAATGTTGTCTC
This sequence comes from Pinus taeda, assembly GCA_000404065.3. NCBI lineage: Eukaryota > Viridiplantae > Streptophyta > Pinopsida > Pinales > Pinaceae > Pinus > Pinus taeda. The sequence goes on from APFE031216341.1 coordinate 3,107, forward strand.
TCTGCATCTTCTTTTTCTGCCAACAGCTGAAGACTCCCATCATCTACTTGACATATTTTCGTTTTACACAAACAACATCCAAACGTCATTGCACCTGCCATATCATCGAACTAAGAGTACTCAAAACCGAAATAATTGATTTGAGCTCAACATCCTGCTGCCAGAAGTAAAACATACAGGTCATCAAAAAGAAATGTTGAGAGTACAACACCCCCTCGATGAAATATCCAAATTGGCTCAGATCTTCAGAAAAACAAATCTGCAATAACTTGCACGACAAGGAAAACAATGTTTTTGATCTATTTTGATGAACAAATCAATGAGAACATGGTAGTCTTGAAGAACTATGAGCCACTGGAGACTATTTAGCGGCTAACAGCCTTTTTTTCCCTCAAAAAATCCAAAGCTTTTCTTCGCAACTCAATCTCTAGCCTTTGCTGCTCATTTTCCACTTTTTCATTTTGACTGTTACAAGTTTGATCCCTCAAGTTGAATCCTTTTTTGAAGAGTTGAAGAAAATATTTCTTCTTTTTTCAAGGAAGGTTTCTTGCCAACACTTTCTGGCACAGCCTTCTGTACCTTAGTAATACCTGTTCCATAAGACACACCAACAATTGAACATTTGAAGAATTCTATCTCATTTAGGTGTAAGAGTGCCTGTCTTTGTCCGGAAGGATGGTGCTAACCTCACCCAATTCTTCATTCAAAATTTTGAAGTTCGAGCAGAAGGAGGCTTGTCACCTTCTTCATAGTACATGTGTGTATTCATTTTTAAAAAGAGCGCTTGCATTACCTTCATTATTTCCATAGATACATAAAGTGATAATGGAACCAAGTAACCATACAACACAAAACTTGCAAAGAACTGTAAAATTCCAGCCACAAAAGAATTGTCCTTTTTAAATTGAGCAGACTCTATGCTATTCTTTCCATGTGCATCATCAGGTCGCAAATATGTTTGGTTCTGGTAGTCCTTGGACAGCAAGATAGAAAATGCACCATTGCAAACAAGTGACAGTATAATAAGAGGTAAAAGCTGGAATATAACCACTTTACAAACACTATCCTTCTGAACACATGGTTTTTTCATTTGGGTACAATCTTGTCCCATACATGAAAACAGAGGGTGTTGGTGCCATTGCCAAGGTTGGGATACAAAACCCCAAACCCCATCCAACATTTTTTGAATGCACATGAGCACAGATATAGACATCAACAGACCACTGGATATTTCCAAAGTCCCATTTCACAACCAAAAAAACAGAACTAAAGGTTGATAGTCCTTTGTAGTAGTAGCAGAAAATGATGAGCTAATTATGGTTATATTTCAACCAATGGAGGGGATATGTATTTAGGGGGATCTTGTATAATGTTTTTATTATGGGGAGGGAAGAATAACTGGGATTTAGATAATAAGTTAGAAGTTAATATGTAATCTGATCAGAGAGTGCTAAGGATAGGAATCTTAGGATTTTGAAGGGGAAACAGGACCTTTTTTAAGCGGATTAGGGGAAGTTAGCGAGTGTTTTCAGGGAAAAAAGGGAAATTCAGACATGCCTCGCTTGAGCTCCTGCAAATTGAAAATGCCTTATGCTTGAGATGCGAACGGATAACACGCTTGAGAATATAAAATGAAACGGATCCCAAGCCATGTTTCTGCCACCACAACGCTACCTACCCGGCCTACTCTCCTAACATTTTTTCTTCTTTTGGTTTGGGTGCCCTTGAACTAGCACCCCCAGCCTTTCAACCTTTGTTTCAGCTATCCTCATATCTAAATCGACCCTTGTCTCTTCCGGGGCTCAGATTAAGCTAATGAGTGCCCTGGTTTCTCTACCTATTTACCAATCCGCCAAGTTTTAAGCTTGTTTGGCCAGATATTCATCTCTATATTCTAAAGCAAGCAATTGAAACCCAGGGAAGCCAAGTTTAAACTGTTTGGCCTCCCCTTGACTGAACAACTCTTCAAAATTTGAATGACTTATCTAAATGAAACTCTCTGGAAATATGGAACCTTTGCAGTAATAAAAAAGATGACATATTTGGCATGAAAACCGTCAATCATGAAATATGAACCCCTATTTGCAATAGGAGGCTAACATGTTTAATAGCTTCAAAGATTCTTCCCTCAGGGCGAGGAGAAAAATAATTTTCAAAATATCCTTATCCAGGTCACTGTGGCTAGATCTTTGGAGGGTATAATTAAAATGCTCCACACAGTCCTCCATGTTTTCATCCTCCTTCCGCATGAATTCAAAAATTTCTTCCTTAATTTCCTAGGATTTACAGTAATCCTGATATTTTTTCAGGAAATCCTTCTTCATGTTATCCCAGGTAGAAATGGTCTTTCCTCCTAGACCCATAAACCATCACAATGTTATCCCTTTTAATGTAGCAGGGAAAACTTTTAGCTTCTAAGCATCATTGAAATAATCATACCCTCTGTAAACAATATCAAACTTAAATAGGAAAGTGTCTGGTTCCTCTGTGGAGAGCCCATGGAAGTTTGGCAGTGCAGCTAGTGGAATAAGTTTCATTGGTGCATCAGCTGTAATTTCCCCAATTGGGAATTCAATTGAAGATGTTGTGGGTGCCATAAATATCCTCCAATACTTACTTGGAACTTCAATAGGTTCCTGCTGTGTAACAACTAGTGGTTGTGAAAGTTTAACAATGCTCTTCTGATTGCGAGGTGAATAAAATCCTCTGGGATTTCCTTCTTCAATTCTTGAGTGGAGTTCTTCTTTTGACCCTCTACTAGCAACTTCCTCCCCGTCTGATACCAGAGGAAGTGTCTCTTCTTTCTCTGATTCCGTGCTTCCTGCTTCTCCTGCAGCTGTTGAAAGGGATACTTTCACCTCTGGAGCTTGTATAGGTTGCTCTACAGAATGTCCTTCAGATCTTGTGTGAACCTTCACCCTAGCAGCAGCTCGCGAAGAGGCTTCTAATGCATCTTTTGTGATAATTTCCTGTATATAGTTATTCCTCCCCAAATCCTTCCTTCCTTGCCTTTGGGGTCCTCCTCTACACCTTATATCCAAATCCTCATTCATATATTTATTGAAAATAAAATATTAAAAATTTTATAGCTCAAGACCTGGAGCAGGGAAAAAAACTCTTTTCCCTCCCTAGGACAAAAGGAAGATTTGAAAATAATAAATCAGCAGAAAGAAAACTAAAGTTCATGAACTAGAGTAGGGTGTGAAAACTCTTCCTCTCCCCAGGATGAGAGAGTGGCCCCTATGTAAAACTCTAAAGGAAAACAAAAGGGAAAACAAAAAAGAACAGCTAAGGCTCAGGATCTAGAGTAGGGTAACAATCCCCCCCGATAACGAGAGATTGGTTTCTATGAAATCAGCAAAACAAAAAGCGCTAAAAAATAAAAGAAAACAGAACACTACGCTCATGACTTCGAGCAGGATAACCAATTCCCTCCCTAAGACAAGATATTGATCTGTATATCAATGTAGATCATGTTCTTGCACCTTGTTAGCCTCCCTGGAAATGGCGCTAAAATGTTGGTGTTCGAGGCTGAATACCTATTCAACCCTTTTCCACATTAATTCATCAACCTGAGTGCATACATTATTTAAAGGTAACACGAAAAATATATGCAGGTAGCAACGACGGAATCAATCACCAATCTTAGATTCAATAACTGAGTTAATGAAAGAACCACTATGACAATAAATAAGAATAAATTGCAGAACTATAAAAAGAATTCACAACAATTAATTAAAGGATTGTAACATCAATTGAAATAAACCAACACAAATGAAATAACAACATATAGAAATAACACAACACCTAATCAGAAGAGTGGGCCTAACTACCTGACTAGGGCTGTGGTGGATTTACAGCTTATAGAGAGAAAAACAAAGTAACTTGCATTCAATTAATCAATCTGTATTCCGTTACAATCTCAATATCTTGCATGGCTAACCTTGATTCACAGCATTGAAACCTTTCTTATACAATACGCAGAGAAAACTGTCTCTCAATATGGCAGCTAATGTCTATCATTATACAATCATTGAAACTGTCAACTAGTTTCCGAGAGAAACACAAGAAAGGTTTGGAATGGGCCTGAAATATGTTATGTTGTTACAACACTTGCCGATATGGTGTTGGAAGCTCATAATTGCTTATGTGATATGCACCCGTAACCTTTGACCACCAGATCTTCGGAAATGTCAAGATTAGTAACTTGCATAGGTAAAATATCCATGACTATTACTTCATTAAATAAATATTCCAGGAAGACAATGGAAGAGGGTTTACCTTGTGTGTTTATAATGATTAGTGAATATAAATGATACAAAAGTAGTGAGAGAGAGTGAAAATGGAGGTAAAAATTATGCATATTTGGCACTAAACAAACCTTCGCGAAGGTCTAGAGGTCGATTAAGAGAAGTATATCAATAAGCCCTAAAATTCTTATCGATCTGCGTGAAGGTGGATTTAGGGCATAAAACGACATCACTACCATCTCTTGGTGTGGAAACTTGCTTCCAACATCCCCCCATACTGCTTTGGGTGAGACTTCAGTCCAGGCTCTGTGGATTGATACGGAAAGGGCCAATAGTATAGGAATTCGTTTGGCTAAATTAACATTGAACCTAGGTCAGGGTCCCTTAAGCCAACAAATGGTTTGAATGCTGGGACCAGGATCTGCATAAAGAGATGTGTGATGACGCATCACTAGAATCTGACTAAGAAGGAAATTGAAGACTAGTTGGATAGGAAGATCCATGAATTCGCAGTGCAAGAAAATAGAAATCCACGATTAACAAAATAACAGTGGTTGGAAAGATACCTGTACACAGAGATACATGAAATATTATTCGTTTCTTTCCTAGTTGAATTATACGAGTGGATCGCTAAATTGGCAGATGGCCAAGGAAGGTGGAGTATTGACATTCCGATAGTGTGGACCCCGAAGTTAGTGTGGAGATTGGAAACCTTAGAAGATAAGATCGCATGCACTATCGATCACTGGCTTGATCGTATTATAGGAGGATTTGTGACAGAGTTTGCGGTCAATACTTTGGTTAGTTACAGCAAATCAGAGCATCGCTTCTTCAAGGGACTGTGAGGTAAGTATTTAAGGTCTTTAAATATTTGGATTAATATGCTCTTGTGTGAAAAGTGGTTTAGACATTTACCTTAATGTTTGGAGCTACGCAAAGTGGAAGGATCTTCAGGGATGGAGGGAGAACAGGCCCTGAATACAGCCCACTAAGCAAACTTCCTCTGAGTGACAATGAGGAAATAGTATAGCCTTCACCATAGAGTGTTGTTCAGTAAATAAGATGAGGGTTCCCATGAATACCCCATTGTTATCCGGGAATAGTGTTCACTTGGATGCCGCTATTCCCACTAAGATGGGTGGCTATCTTAGAAAAAAACAATAAAACTCTAATATTGTTTCCTTTTATGAAAAGAGACGAGAGGAGAACCAAGAGGGCCAACCTGAGTCTTGTGCTCAATTTCCTCTCCTTCTTGATAGAGTTTCACCACTTCTTCTTTATCTTCCCAGCTTCAAAGGAACCTATGGAATCACAGCAACATACTACTATGCAAGAAGCAAGGATCTAGATTCATAAATAATACAGGATCAGATGTGTATTAACCATGTACATGCATATATAAACAAGTACACAAGAATATGGAAGGAAACAAGAATATCTTTATTCATATGAAAAGTAGCAAGAATATTACAACCATGTGCTCTGACCCAACATCATCCTCTAGCTAAGAAGCCCTTCTTCACCTCAAGCAAAGCTAGATCACCCAACACTATGAATGTACACCAAAATACCAACAACACTTCTCTATAAGATACAAAATTCCAGCCTCTGGATCTCTGTGATGAGGATCCATATATAGATGATTACAGAGAGGTGAGTCATCTTCTGGGATCTTGATTAGTGTCTTCTCTCTGATAGTTCCTGCTTCCACTTGGAGAATGATGATCTCTTACTCATCCTTGGTCGAAAATAGAGAGGCAATTGTCAGAGGGGAAGCTTCTGGAAGATTCCATGATCTTCCACCTCACATTTTTGTCCCTGCCATTTGTCCATCTGACCATCGCACCCTATAGAGGAGCAATTCAGTATGCATCGCACCTTGTACACTGGGAAGGTGATATGCATCGCACCCTCTACATTGAGCTTTTAGTATGGTCCCGTTTTGACCATTTATGAGCATTTTCAGTGGAGAACTTCTGGGAGCTGATGTAATCAGCTGACCTTATTCCTTTAGGAAGTGAAGCAACACTTTTAGGGACTTAGGAGTACTCTGTTTATGGACATTTATGATTGGGGTTGAAGTGCCCAAAAATGTCTATAACAGTTGCCCCCTAAAGCATGAGGTCGTTAATCTTTCTGATGTCGAGTGAAATGCTTTACTATGAGGATCTGAATTTTTTCCGAGCTAGGAGGTGACCTGTAATAAGATACAATCCAATACACTATTGACAACATTTTTTCATGATCTAGCTGAGGCGGGCATTCCCATGCTCAGTTTTATAAATTCATTTTCATGTATATAGGACAGACAACCGTCTGTGTGACAGACTGATGATATGAAGTCATCATCCTTTGATTTGGATGATCATCTGTTCGGCAATGATGTACACTTGATGTCCTTATATTCCTGAATATACCGCAGCCCAGATGGATGAAACTAGATCCGTGGTCTTCAAAACTCGTTCAATCTTCACTTGGAGTACAAGTCGATCCATGTGAAAATGTTCTGGAGTCGAACATGGAAAGAAATCACCTGATTACTAGCCAATGATGTAAGTTGTTAACAGGAACGAGAGGAATCACCAATAATGACAATGACCCTCAAGGTACTATAGTACAATTCATGTTGTGTGAAAAAGGACTTGGCATCGAACACCACGTAAAATCTCTCAGTCGAAGGCC
>APFE031216341.1:10058-21083 GCA_000404065.3 Pinus taeda
TAAGGTTTTGCAAATGGGGTAGCAAGCTAAGTGGGCTTGATTGTGGGAAAAACTCCACAGTTAAGCGCGCTTGAGCCAGAGGAGTTCTGGGATGGGTGACCTCCAGGGAAGTCCTAGTTATCGGGTGCAAGCCCCGGAAGTGATGATTGATGCTATGTGATTCGTTCTCCACATTTCACTAGTTTCAATCCCACTTCTTCACCCCTGTGAGCATCACCCGATGGAATGAGTGCTAAGTGAACTATTCAAAAATCATGAGAAATTAGTCAGTTACGACTACCTCTCATGGAAATGGTCATACGTTTGAATGACTTACTTAATGCAGTTGAATCCAAAAAATGATATCTAATATAATGCACTGCGTAATCCCCCATACTTAAATTCAAAAAGAGTCAAGGGATCTCTACTTGAATGGTTCTGTTACAAAATTATATATTACGGAGCAATGGAACACATAAAATATTGCAGAAATATAAACACAGGAAACGCACAAAACAAGAGAGACACAGATAGGTAAGGTGGATAGATTCTACCTAGGAACAATTAAGATTTTCCTAAATAACAATCATACGTGGGTGACAAAAAACTAATATGCTCCCTGAGGTATTCATATTAAAGCTTTTAGCCAGAACAAAAACATATAGTACGTTTGCAAAAAACTGTGTAAATTGTTGTAAGGCCAATTGTAGATTAGTCCTCCTTTTTTGCAATCGAAAATAGATTTTATCTAGGGACAATTAAGATTTCCTAAATAATAATCACTCATGGGTGACAAAGAGTTAATATGCTCCGTGAGGTATTCATATTAAAGCTCTTATTCAAATTGCAAAAAACTTAGTGTAAATGGTTACAAGGCTAGTTGTCGATTAGTATTCCATTTCTGCAATCGAAAAATAGTGATAATGAAAATAATATATGAGAACTGATTTTATACAGACAAAGATTGTTTTATTAGTCCATATGAGAGCATGAGAATTTGTTGATTACCCTTCAGTATTTTTTCAAAAAAAGAAAGCACAGTGGACAGCCCATTATCTGATCCTTTAAATGATCTTTGATCTCTCAGCCAACAAACTTTCAATAATACAGCACAAACCAGCTGGATTGGAAGTCTTAAGGAGATGAGGAGTACACAAACAAAATCGTTATTTAGCATATCAGCATGATAGTGAAAAAGCTCTGTCTAGTAGCTGATAAAAATTTCTTGTATAGATGCTAGAACATGGGTGGATTCACCGAGATAAGAGGCCAAAGGAATCAACATTCAATACGAGTTCAGAGGAAAACATAAAAAAAATAGTAGACCTTGAGCATAGAGTGTGGTTCAACAAATTCTATACTAATCTTTCTAGCTGCTATTTAGATGGCGATATGAGCATATTATGAGCTTGAAACATAAAGAAAAAATAGAGATGAGAGGCACTTATTGATTTATGTGACAGCCTTGGAATTCCGTAAGGCCCCTTTAAACACCAAGACACAGCACACAGTCCATTTCCAAAAAAACTCCCGCAGTCTTTGATTAATGAATCATACTAGATGTACACAACTAATCTCTATCAGAGTTCATCGACCAATTCTTACTTTTTTTCCCCTCTTTTAGACTGACTATGGGGTGGTTTATATAGTGAAGGATTTACAGCCTTCCCTTGAACAGGTGTTACGGGAGAAATATCAAACAAAATATCTCCCGATCATATCTGAAAAATATCTATGAATTAATGTCTTTAACTCATCGCTGGGCTGGGAATTAATGCATATTTATCTAAATAGAGCTGCGCTAAGGCAGCTGGCAGTTTTGGTTATGTGACTAAGGGTTGTGCTTTGAATACTCTTGTCCGTATCCTTCAGGCAGTTCTGCTGCTTTTATGTGGCCTCTTTGTCGGTTTGCTGAAGTTGCTTCGCTGTCGTATCAAGCATTCACCTTCCTCTCAAACCACTTCAGTTGTTCAATCGCCCCTGACTTATCTCCTGTGCTCATTCAATACAACCTCCAGGTGTATTAGTTTGGTTTATCTGGCTGTGACTCAGCACCTTCAATTATCTTTAAAAACAGAGCAGGCCTCCAGGTTGCCCGCTTACACCAAAAGTGATTGGGCATTTTCTAATTGTGATTGCCTGAGTGTGTGCGCATCATCTTTTTTACCTGTGATGCTTGATGTATGTGCGCATATTTTTTTTACCTGTGATGCTTGCTGTGTAAGTGCGCATCTTTTTTTTACTTGTGATGCTTGCTGTGTAAGTGCGCACTGCATAAATGAGTTTTCTTGCAATGTGCCAGTTTTATCAGAAAAAAGATACTCCACCTAGCCAAGCTCCTCATTCAGATTTGATGTCTATGCTAAAGGAGGAGTATTGTTGTCTCTGTGATACATATTCATATCCTTGTTGATAATTTGAGTATATTGGATAAACTTTATCATCTCAATTGACACATATAGTGAACAATTTGTTGAGTATAGTGTCACAAGCGTGAACAGTGTAAGACACGCAACCACAAATTCCTTTGTTTCATGTCCTGTAAAAATCGCAGCACCAACTATGAACTCTGTATTGCGTAGACCGCATCCCCGCAGCAATATTTGATTTGGTGAAAGAGGCAACGTCTGTTTCCCAATAATAAGGTTACCAGTAAAGATATAGAGTGAGTTATTTGGCTGTTCGCATTGTATTTCTCTTTGCAGATATCGGGATCACGCGCATTTCTCCAAGCACCACATATCAACCTTGTATCATCAAAGTTGAAAGTTTTTTCATGCACAGAATCAGCTGATCTTTGAACCTCCTGAAGTTTCACGCCATTGCGCTACACTGCTGCTCTTTCAACCTCAGTGACCCCTGTCCCATATACCTTGTGATAACCTTAACATAGCAATGTGTTTTCCATCCCCAAAATCCAACTCTATATCAAGATCATGCAGTTCACTTTTAGATTTGTTTGAAAACTTTCCCCAGTCACCAGCATTTATTGCACTGCTCGTTTTTTTTAGGCCACAATGAATCATGCTAACGCCTGACTCTGCATTTTGACCATAAAATGTCTGCTTGATGTGAAAACTTAATTTGTCAAAAAGTCCTGAAATACAAACAGCTTTTACACCTTTCAGATCATCTGACCACTCAAAGGAAGGAGATATTTCACCATCTACAAAGGATGCTTGATCATTTACAGGCCTAACACAGAGAAGGTAACTTCCTAGACCAAAGACACTAATGCCTTTTTCGATTCACCAAACATATCAAAAGCATCAAAGGCTCCCATTGAATCATTAATAATATCTCCCTGTTTGTCTAATGTTGTCTCTCTGCATCTTCTTTTTCTGCCAACAGCTGAAGACTCCCATCATCTACTTGACATATTTTCGTTTTACACAAACAACATCCAAACGTCATTGCACCTGCCATATCATCGAACTAAGAGTACTCAAAACCGAAATAATTGATTTGAGCTCAACATCCTGCTGCCAGAAGTAAAACATACAGGTCATCAAAAAGAAATGTTGAGAGTACAACACCCCCTCGATGAAATATCCAAATTGGCTCAGATCTTCAGAAAAACAAATCTGCAATAACTTGCACGACAAGGAAAACAATGTTTTTGATCTATTTTGATGAACAAATCAATGAGAACATGGTAGTCTTGAAGAACTATGAGCCACTGGAGACTATTTAGCGGCTAACAGCCTTTTTTTCCCTCAAAAAATCCAAAGCTTTTCTTCGCAACTCAATCTCTAGCCTTTGCTGCTCATTTTCCACTTTTTCATTTTGACTGTTACAAGTTTGATCCCTCAAGTTGAATCCTTTTTTGAAGAGTTGAAGAAAATATTTCTTCTTTTTTCAAGGAAGGTTTCTTGCCAACACTTTCTGGCACAGCCTTCTGTACCTTAGTAATACCTGTTCCATAAGACACACCAACAATTGAACATTTGAAGAATTCTATCTCATTTAGGTGTAAGAGTGCCTGTCTTTGTCCGGAAGGATGGTGCTAACCTCACCCAATTCTTCATTCAAAATTTTGAAGTTCGAGCAGAAGGAGGCTTGTCACCTTCTTCATAGTACATGTGTGTATTCATTTTTAAAAAGAGCGCTTGCATTACCTTCATTATTTCCATAGATACATAAAGTGATAATGGAACCAAGTAACCATACAACACAAAACTTGCAAAGAACTGTAAAATTCCAGCCACAAAAGAATTGTCCTTTTTAAATTGAGCAGACTCTATGCTATTCTTTCCATGTGCATCATCAGGTCGCAAATATGTTTGGTTCTGGTAGTCCTTGGACAGCAAGATAGAAAATGCACCATTGCAAACAAGTGACAGTATAATAAGAGGTAAAAGCTGGAATATAACCACTTTACAAACACTATCCTTCTGAACACATGGTTTTTTCATTTGGGTACAATCTTGTCCCATACATGAAAACAGAGGGTGTTGGTGCCATTGCCAAGGTTGGGATACAAAACCCCAAACCCCATCCAACATTTTTTGAATGCACATGAGCACAGATATAGACATCAACAGACCACTGGATATTTCCAAAGTCCCATTTCACAACCAAAAAAACAGAACTAAAGGTTGATAGTCCTTTGTAGTAGTAGCAGAAAATGATGAGCTAATTATGGTTATATTTCAACCAATGGAGGGGATATGTATTTAGGGGGATCTTGTATAATGTTTTTATTATGGGGAGGGAAGAATAACTGGGATTTAGATAATAAGTTAGAAGTTAATATGTAATCTGATCAGAGAGTGCTAAGGATAGGAATCTTAGGATTTTGAAGGGGAAACAGGACCTTTTTTAAGCGGATTAGGGGAAGTTAGCGAGTGTTTTCAGGGAAAAAAGGGAAATTCAGACATGCCTCGCTTGAGCTCCTGCAAATTGAAAATGCCTTATGCTTGAGATGCGAACGGATAACACGCTTGAGAATATAAAATGAAACGGATCCCAAGCCATGTTTCTGCCACCACAACGCTACCTACCCGGCCTACTCTCCTAACATTTTTTCTTCTTTTGGTTTGGGTGCCCTTGAACTAGCACCCCCAGCCTTTCAACCTTTGTTTCAGCTATCCTCATATCTAAATCGACCCTTGTCTCTTCCGGGGCTCAGATTAAGCTAATGAGTGCCCTGGTTTCTCTACCTATTTACCAATCCGCCAAGTTTTAAGCTTGTTTGGCCAGATATTCATCTCTATATTCTAAAGCAAGCAATTGAAACCCAGGGAAGCCAAGTTTAAACTGTTTGGCCTCCCCTTGACTGAACAACTCTTCAAAATTTGAATGACTTATCTAAATGAAACTCTCTGGAAATATGGAACCTTTGCAGTAATAAAAAAGATGACATATTTGGCATGAAAACCGTCAATCATGAAATATGAACCCCTATTTGCAATAGGAGGCTAACATGTTTAATAGCTTCAAAGATTCTTCCCTCAGGGCGAGGAGAAAAATAATTTTCAAAATATCCTTATCCAGGTCACTGTGGCTAGATCTTTGGAGGGTATAATTAAAATGCTCCACACAGTCCTCCATGTTTTCATCCTCCTTCCGCATGAATTCAAAAATTTCTTCCTTAATTTCCTAGGATTTACAGTAATCCTGATATTTTTTCAGGAAATCCTTCTTCATGTTATCCCAGGTAGAAATGGTCTTTCCTCCTAGACCCATAAACCATCACAATGTTATCCCTTTTAATGTAGCAGGGAAAACTTTTAGCTTCTAAGCATCATTGAAATAATCATACCCTCTGTAAACAATATCAAACTTAAATAGGAAAGTGTCTGGTTCCTCTGTGGAGAGCCCATGGAAGTTTGGCAGTGCAGCTAGTGGAATAAGTTTCATTGGTGCATCAGCTGTAATTTCCCCAATTGGGAATTCAATTGAAGATGTTGTGGGTGCCATAAATATCCTCCAATACTTACTTGGAACTTCAATAGGTTCCTGCTGTGTAACAACTAGTGGTTGTGAAAGTTTAACAATGCTCTTCTGATTGCGAGGTGAATAAAATCCTCTGGGATTTCCTTCTTCAATTCTTGAGTGGAGTTCTTCTTTTGACCCTCTACTAGCAACTTCCTCCCCGTCTGATACCAGAGGAAGTGTCTCTTCTTTCTCTGATTCCGTGCTTCCTGCTTCTCCTGCAGCTGTTGAAAGGGATACTTTCACCTCTGGAGCTTGTATAGGTTGCTCTACAGAATGTCCTTCAGATCTTGTGTGAACCTTCACCCTAGCAGCAGCTCGCGAAGAGGCTTCTAATGCATCTTTTGTGATAATTTCCTGTATATAGTTATTCCTCCCCAAATCCTTCCTTCCTTGCCTTTGGGGTCCTCCTCTACACCTTATATCCAAATCCTCATTCATATATTTATTGAAAATAAAATATTAAAAATTTTATAGCTCAAGACCTGGAGCAGGGAAAAAAACTCTTTTCCCTCCCTAGGACAAAAGGAAGATTTGAAAATAATAAATCAGCAGAAAGAAAACTAAAGTTCATGAACTAGAGTAGGGTGTGAAAACTCTTCCTCTCCCCAGGATGAGAGAGTGGCCCCTATGTAAAACTCTAAAGGAAAACAAAAGGGAAAACAAAAAAGAACAGCTAAGGCTCAGGATCTAGAGTAGGGTAACAATCCCCCCCGATAACGAGAGATTGGTTTCTATGAAATCAGCAAAACAAAAAGCGCTAAAAAATAAAAGAAAACAGAACACTACGCTCATGACTTCGAGCAGGATAACCAATTCCCTCCCTAAGACAAGATATTGATCTGTATATCAATGTAGATCATGTTCTTGCACCTTGTTAGCCTCCCTGGAAATGGCGCTAAAATGTTGGTGTTCGAGGCTGAATACCTATTCAACCCTTTTCCACATTAATTCATCAACCTGAGTGCATACATTATTTAAAGGTAACACGAAAAATATATGCAGGTAGCAACGACGGAATCAATCACCAATCTTAGATTCAATAACTGAGTTAATGAAAGAACCACTATGACAATAAATAAGAATAAATTGCAGAACTATAAAAAGAATTCACAACAATTAATTAAAGGATTGTAACATCAATTGAAATAAACCAACACAAATGAAATAACAACATATAGAAATAACACAACACCTAATCAGAAGAGTGGGCCTAACTACCTGACTAGGGCTGTGGTGGATTTACAGCTTATAGAGAGAAAAACAAAGTAACTTGCATTCAATTAATCAATCTGTATTCCGTTACAATCTCAATATCTTGCATGGCTAACCTTGATTCACAGCATTGAAACCTTTCTTATACAATACGCAGAGAAAACTGTCTCTCAATATGGCAGCTAATGTCTATCATTATACAATCATTGAAACTGTCAACTAGTTTCCGAGAGAAACACAAGAAAGGTTTGGAATGGGCCTGAAATATGTTATGTTGTTACAACACTTGCCGATATGGTGTTGGAAGCTCATAATTGCTTATGTGATATGCACCCGTAACCTTTGACCACCAGATCTTCGGAAATGTCAAGATTAGTAACTTGCATAGGTAAAATATCCATGACTATTACTTCATTAAATAAATATTCCAGGAAGACAATGGAAGAGGGTTTACCTTGTGTGTTTATAATGATTAGTGAATATAAATGATACAAAAGTAGTGAGAGAGAGTGAAAATGGAGGTAAAAATTATGCATATTTGGCACTAAACAAACCTTCGCGAAGGTCTAGAGGTCGATTAAGAGAAGTATATCAATAAGCCCTAAAATTCTTATCGATCTGCGTGAAGGTGGATTTAGGGCATAAAACGACATCACTACCATCTCTTGGTGTGGAAACTTGCTTCCAACATCCCCCCATACTGCTTTGGGTGAGACTTCAGTCCAGGCTCTGTGGATTGATACGGAAAGGGCCAATAGTATAGGAATTCGTTTGGCTAAATTAACATTGAACCTAGGTCAGGGTCCCTTAAGCCAACAAATGGTTTGAATGCTGGGACCAGGATCTGCATAAAGAGATGTGTGATGACGCATCACTAGAATCTGACTAAGAAGGAAATTGAAGACTAGTTGGATAGGAAGATCCATGAATTCGCAGTGCAAGAAAATAGAAATCCACGATTAACAAAATAACAGTGGTTGGAAAGATACCTGTACACAGAGATACATGAAATATTATTCGTTTCTTTCCTAGTTGAATTATACGAGTGGATCGCTAAATTGGCAGATGGCCAAGGAAGGTGGAGTATTGACATTCCGATAGTGTGGACCCCGAAGTTAGTGTGGAGATTGGAAACCTTAGAAGATAAGATCGCATGCACTATCGATCACTGGCTTGATCGTATTATAGGAGGATTTGTGACAGAGTTTGCGGTCAATACTTTGGTTAGTTACAGCAAATCAGAGCATCGCTTCTTCAAGGGACTGTGAGGTAAGTATTTAAGGTCTTTAAATATTTGGATTAATATGCTCTTGTGTGAAAAGTGGTTTAGACATTTACCTTAATGTTTGGAGCTACGCAAAGTGGAAGGATCTTCAGGGATGGAGGGAGAACAGGCCCTGAATACAGCCCACTAAGCAAACTTCCTCTGAGTGACAATGAGGAAATAGTATAGCCTTCACCATAGAGTGTTGTTCAGTAAATAAGATGAGGGTTCCCATGAATACCCCATTGTTATCCGGGAATAGTGTTCACTTGGATGCCGCTATTCCCACTAAGATGGGTGGCTATCTTAGAAAAAAACAATAAAACTCTAATATTGTTTCCTTTTATGAAAAGAGACGAGAGGAGAACCAAGAGGGCCAACCTGAGTCTTGTGCTCAATTTCCTCTCCTTCTTGATAGAGTTTCACCACTTCTTCTTTATCTTCCCAGCTTCAAAGGAACCTATGGAATCACAGCAACATACTACTATGCAAGAAGCAAGGATCTAGATTCATAAATAATACAGGATCAGATGTGTATTAACCATGTACATGCATATATAAACAAGTACACAAGAATATGGAAGGAAACAAGAATATCTTTATTCATATGAAAAGTAGCAAGAATATTACAACCATGTGCTCTGACCCAACATCATCCTCCAGCTAAAAAGCCCTTCTTCACCTCAAGCAAAGCTAGATCACCCAACACTAAGAATGTACACCAGAAAACCAACACCACTTCTCTATAAGATACAAAATTCCAGCCTCTGGATCTCTGTGATGAGGGATCCATATATAGATGATTACAGAGAGGTGAGTCATCTTCTGAGATCTTGATTAGTGTCTTCTCTCTGATAGTTCCTGCTTCCACTTGGAGAATGATGATCTCTTACTCATCCCTGGTCGAAAATTGAGAGGCAAGTGTCAGAGGGGAAGCTTCTGGAAGATTCCATGGTCTTCCACCTCGCATTTTGGTCCCTGCCATTTGTCCATTCCCGACCATCGCACCCTACAGAGGAGAAAATCAGTATGCATCGCACCTTGTACACTGGGAAGGTGATATGCATCGCACCCCCTGCATTGAGATTTCTGTATGGTCTAGTTTTGACCATTTATGAGCAGTTTTCAGTGGAGAACCTCTGGGAGATGATGTAATAAGTTGACCTTGTTCCTTTAGGCAGTGAAGCAACACTTTTAGGGACTTAGAAGCCCTCAGTTTATGGACATTTATGATTGTGAGTTGAAGTGCCCAAAAATGTCTATAATAGTTGTCCACTAAAGTGTGAGGTCGTTAATATTTCTGATGTCGGGTGAAGTGCTTTACTACGAGGATCTGAAGTTTTTCTGAGCTAGGAGGCGACTTGTAATAAGATACAATACAATACATTATTTTGACAACATTTTTTCATGATCTAGCTAAGGTGGGCATTCCCATGCTCAGATTTATAAATTCATTTTCATGTACATAGGACAGACAATCGTCTGTGTGACAGACTGATGATATGGATACATCACCCTTTGATTTGGATGATCATCTGTTCGGCAATGATGTACACTTGATGTCTTTATATTCCTGAATATATCACAGCCTGGATGGATGAAACTAGATCTGGGGTCTTCAAAACTCGTCCAATCTTCACTCGGAGTACAAGTTGATCCATGTGAAAAATGTTCTGGAGTCAAACATGGAAAGACATTGCCTGATTACCAGCCAATTATGTAAGCTATTAACAAGCACGAGAGGAATCACCAATAATGAAAATGACCCTCAAGGTACTATAGTATAGTTTACGTGGTGTGAAAAGGGACTTGGCGTCGAACACCACATAAAATCTCTCGGTCGAAGGCCATTGATGTGCCAATAGTGAGAAACTTGCCATTGAGGCATGCAAGCTTCAAAGTAATAAAAGGGTTGTTCCTAAGTCAACTTCTTGGATAATGAGCTGATGTCGATAAGAAGAAACCCGTCGCAGGAGGGCCTTAATGAATCCCACATCAACGACACAGAATGAAGCAAATGATTTTGGAGGTGAAAACAAATTGACGATGCAGGGTTCAAGGTGGCGGTCATGAAGGAATGAAGCATGAATGTATTGCAATGGGTGAGACATAGGTGAACTGTCTGAATGACTTCTCTTGAACATATCGGTGACACTAATGATGGATTGGTAGCATTAACCCCAAAAATGGATGGTGTGATGGACCAATGGTGATGACCAGTGAATGAAACAACCCAACCCAACATGAATGCGGAAGGAAAGTGTCATGTTCAAGAGCAACTTGCTACCAATAAAGTTTCTTCATGTTTTCTTCCCAATTTTTCCCAGTCATTGCTGACCAGTACCTCTTTATTTTTGTCAAGCTTGAGGAGGATAACCTGTCGCTATATTTTAGCGAGCCTAGCGACAATGAAACTCATTCTCGTCCATTTGGATGAGTTTGTCGCTATTCGGTTTTAACGAGTTTAACGACAAAGATAACTCGGTCTCTTTCAATTTTAGAGAGTTTGAAAGAAATGAAAGAAGACTCCAAAGATTCTTTTTCATTGTATAATCCCTTAAGTCCGAAAAAGCGTAAAATAATACAAAAGGGATGAATTTTTGATAGTTTTAACGAGCCGAACAAGACAA
>APFE031216343.1:0-20515 GCA_000404065.3 Pinus taeda
TATGTTTTCATTATTCTTTTGAAATTTTAATGTTTTTCAGAGTCATGATAAAATCTTTTATGCCATTATTTCGAAATGTTGAAAATTTGCCCTTGAAAAAAAAGTGTTATTCCAGCATCAACACTTTCCATTTTGAGGGTGTTGTTTGCACAAAATTTACCATGAAAAAAGTGTTATTCGAACATCAACACTTTTCATTTTGAAGGTGTTTTTTGCACAAAATTTACTATTTAAAAAAAAAAAAAATGTGTTTGAACATCAACACTTTTCATTTTGAGGGTGTTTTTTCGACAATTTTTGCACCAAAATATGGTTTTCACCGCCATTTTTAAAACATGTTGAAAATTTACCTTAGAAAAAAAAAGGCTGTTATTCAAGCATTAACACTTTTCATTTTTAGCACAGTTTTTGATGTTTTTACGAGGTTTTTTGGCCAGAGTTCCCGTTTTGAGTTTATAGTTCCCGTTTCAAAGTTTACATTGTTATTCCTCATAATGATAATGAAAACGCTTATACAAATGATGATCCAATGATGGAGATGTTGCCAGGAAATATGGTATCAAGGAGTAGGAGCAGACCTTTTCGTATCAATTTCAGATGTTCTAGTTATACAAGAGGTAGAGCAGAATATCTGACGAGAAGAAGTTCTATCAACGCTTTTATTTCAAGTGAATGTTGTCAAAAAGATTGCTTGAAACATATGGATTTCAAGTTTTCATTAGAGAAAAGGAAAAGATATTTGTTAATGAATAAAAGCATGCAAAATTCATATTTAATGGGGTGCATGCAATATACATTGTCAGGTTATGATTATCATATTGGGTCTTTATTTATTTGTAGAAAGGATTTCAAAATGTTTCATTCATTGTGTAATTTTCATCTGTCAAGAGTCCAAGAAACTTTGGAAAAGGATCCCACATTTTATTCAGAAGTACATCATAAATGACAGTTTGGGCCATTATCAAAGACTACAATGTCATGGATGAAAGATTTATTTTCAAAGCATGGAGAGTGTATGCCAAATAGAGAGACAATACATATTCCAGATAATTTCTCAAGACGAGAAATCTACAAATTATACAAAGAATATGTAGAAGGCACTGAGGGACATGGCCAATTTATTACATATCAATATTTTGTGAAGATATAGAAGAAATAATTCAACATTGTTCGTATTCCTAAGAAGACAAGGATGGGTATTTGCAGTACATGTGTTTTTCTTAAATCAAAGAGGGATAAATGTGAAGGGTCATAAAGAGGTATCATTCATCACTTTAACTTTTAAAATTGTAGAGTCATCAACTATGAAAACATATTTCTTAATGAATTTCTTTTATGTTGTGTAGATTCCATTGTCAAAGCACTTCAAGAGCATCGTGAACAACAAACAAATAAAAGGAAAAAGTTGTACAAGCATCGAAAGAAGTGTTATGATAATCCAAATAAATATTTGGATTTGATAATTGATGGTATGGACCAGAAGAAAACACTTCTACCACATTTTGTTCGCACACCCAAAAATTTACAGGAGAAAATTTTTATTCAGTATCACTTGGTCAGTTGTATGGTCTTCAATGGGAAAATGTTACCAAGGGTATACTTCACAGCTCCAAATATTCATAATGATGCAAATTTGACAATAACCATAATTCATGATGTGCTTTCTCATTGGTCTGGTAATCTTCCTGAAGTTTTGTATCTACAATTGGAGAACACTTGTCGTGAAAACAAAAATCAAATTATTTTTGGATATCAAAACATGCTTGTTGAATTGAGAATTGTTTAGAAGGTAAAGGTTGGTTTCCTTCTTGTTGGGCACACGCATGACCATATTGATCAAATGTTCAGTTGTTTTTCAGTCACATTGAGGAGGAAAGAAGTTGGGAGATTTCCATCATAAATTGAATGTATTAAGAAATCATACATGCCAGAGCCTACTTTTGATGTGTTGGAAGAAATTGTTGACATGTGAACGTTTATTCTAGGATCGCATGGCGAGGAGAAATGAATTGAACAACTTAATGACATTAGCTTCCAACATCAATTTCGTTCTAAAAAAATTGATGAAAAAACACTAATATGGGGCAAGAAGTATTCAACTACTGCAGAATGGGCATCGTCATCAGGTTTGACATTTTTTAAGTTCATTCTAGATCATCCAATATTTGCATCAAATATGTTGTTATTACAATCAGTTATTGAAATTCATATTGCACGAAGGCATAATAGAGATATAAATTATTCTGATTGCCTAGAAGAAATTAAAAAATGTATTAGATATACATATGAGTACTTTGATATTGTTGATTTAGTTTGGTGGGAGTCTTTTTTCAATAATCAAAGTGATATCATTTCAAGAACAAAAAATGAATATATATACCTTTGAAAAATCCATTTATTTGGCCACAAAATGTGTCAAATGAACATGAGGAAAGAAACATTGTTGAACAACGACCATCTCAAGGTATTATTAATTCTTCACAGGTAGAGGAAAGATAAATGTATATTGGTTCCAGAAGATCTCGTGCACAATGTGAAACCATGAAAGACCTTTACAGGGGTTTAGTACAAGATATTAAGGAGGGTTGCATGTTCATAGTGCTAGAAAATGGAGATCCCAATGGCTATCCATTCTGGGTTGCTAAGGTTATAAAGGTCATTATAGAAAATGAATATGTTGCAGGTGTTGAAGTACATTGGTATGCCACAAATACACACCCATTCAATGGTGTGTATAAGCCAGACATGGTAGTTGATAAAAAAAATTGGTGGAAAGAGAAAAAGAAAGGGTACAAATATAAATCGTCACCGCACAGACCTCTTAAAATTGGAGGATGTTGACATACTTGTTTATGACTTCAATTTAACAAAGAGAGGAACTCTTCGCTTCAAGGTGATAGAGATTTTGAAGAGGTTGTTACCAGAAGGAACAATGTTGAGATAGGAGTCTGTTGAAACCAGTGCTAGATTTAGAAAATTTTTGAAACCTGAAATTGTGGGCATGCATGTGGTCTCAGATGGGGCACTAGTTGATAAAAGAGAAGAATATGAAACATCTTCATATGCATCCAGCCATTCATATGAAGATGTGAATTCTGATGGTGTGCAAAAAAATATGAGTGGTTTTGAATAATTGTCTAAGACAATTTATATAATTGATGCTTGCATCATATCTTGAAATACAAATTTTGATTTCCATATGGTGTTAAATGAAGTTATGAGTCATTTTTACGTTTGTTGGATTATATGTTTTAATTAAGATGTTTTTTATTGTTTAGAATATCTACAATGAAATAATAACTTAGAGATATAATGTATGTTTCATTCAATCTACAAGTAATATTATTTTGATTAAATTAGTCATGTAATTTGTTCATAATGTCATGGTTTTTTAATTTTATGGTTGAAAATTTTCCATTTTTTTGTATCTTTAATGTTATGGTTGAAAACAATTAGAATTTTAATGATATTTAATGTCATGTTATTATATGTTTAACGACATGGATGAAACTGATAGAATTCTAATGTGTTTTAGATCCCATTATTTTATCTTTATCATCTTAACTAAAAAACGTTGAAATTATACCTAGGAAATAAAAATGTTATTCTACCATAAACATTAGTGTGTTTTTTTCCTAAAAAACCACTGTTTTTTGCACACAAAAAATCGGTTTTACTGCCACTTTTAAAAAATGTTGAAAATTGACCCTTAAAAAAAAACATCGTTTCAATATACATACTTTTCGTTTTTAGCACTGTTTTCATGTTTTTTTGGTATTTTTTTTACCAGAGTTCCCATTTTGAGTTGATAGTTCTCATTTCAAAGTTTACATTATTCAATGCAAAGTCAAATTAGCCCTGTTAAATTCTACAGTCAACTACAGTCAGACTTCAGCCCTAACCAGAAATTCAATTTTAGTCAAAACAATAGTAAAACACCTCCTTTGAAGCTCAACCAAAGGTAGTTCAATTCAGCCTCCAGCAGTGGTCAAAGTCAACCCAAAAAATTCACAAAAAACTTTGGTCAAACTTGGTCAACTTATGGTCAAACATGCTAGCAGTCAACGCAAGTCAATGCAACCTAGAGAAATCAAAATTATTCCCTCAAAATCGAAGTCAAATTCAGTCAAGACAACTTCAGTCAATGTTGGTTTTGAAGTTTGAAGTTTCAGCCTGTAATTTTCTACCCAGAAAAACATCCTCCTTGCCACACGTGAGAGAGAGAGAGAGAGAAGCTGCCCCAAGTTATATGAATCAATCTAATGAAAAGAGAGAAGAATGTGTGAGTGAATGATGTCCAAATGAGATGTGAGGTCTCTTGTATTTATACACTTCGTTGTGAGTGAAGAGACACATCTATTGGGCTTCTTGAGCCTACATTAAGCAAAGGCCGACCTGAACAATTTGCACGTGTGGTAATAAATTCAAAATCACACTTATGCTTGCCTTTTTTTTTAGACAAGGTTTGGTTGCTATATTATAGACTGAAAAAAAAAAAGAGTCAGCTCTCCATGCATACAGTGCTTCTTGGACATCATGGATCCAAGGAATTACAAAAAAGGTCCCTTCCTTGATCCTTGTTCTAGTATTTCTGCCTCTAAAGCTTCCTACACTACTGTAAATCCTTACATATTGCAAACACCAAAATTTACAGCTACAAAGCATATTTAATCTATCTCTATATGACTAATCTTCCTAGCTGTGGACTCTTCTGGGCTTGGATTTGGTTCATTCTGCTTTACGTTGGAGGAGCTAGGGACTTCCTTGAGGATCAATCTATAAGGACAATTTTCTCCTGGATTTCTCTTGTTTCCCATGCGTTGAAGCGATATCCTGATCACATTTCTGAGCCAAATCCTGCCTGTCTTACCTGCTCTGTCATCGGCACTGATTACTTGTCTGATGTCGCTGATTCTATCAGCTATGGTACACCTGCTGTTGACTGAATGTTGTGGACTCATGGTAACGGTTGAAATGAAACGGTGTTGTTACAGCTCAGGCTGCCCTTGGATTGTTCGCATGCCCTGTTGGCATGCTTATCGGCCTCCTTATTCAATCCACGTAGGATGTGGTAGTACGTGATTTCTTCCATTGATGCATGGAGGATCTGATTCCGGTAGTTTATCTGTTGAAGAAGTATATTTGGCGTGCTTTTTCGCTGCGCCATAAGCCTGATAATTATTGCTGAGTCCCCAAAAACCACTGCCTTTGTTATCCCTAACTTTCGTAGCTGTGTGAGGCCCTGATACAATGCTAAGCCCTCTGCTCTGTTGTTGAAGATCTCTCCTAGCCCCCATTCGAAATGAAGAATGCTCTCTCCATTTGCATTGCAGATTAGGCCCCCTGCCCCGGCTTGGCCCGGGTTCGATTTAGAAGCACCGTAAAAAAATAAGCAGAACCTGTTATAATTTCTCAGCCAGTTCGAAAATTCCTCATCCTTTAATCTCATTTTCCATGCGCTATTAGTTTCTTTCATTTTTGTCCTTCCCTTGTTTGTTTCCTGAGCGCTAGCAATGTTCTCAAATACATAGCTGAGCAGATTTCTCTCTTCCATACTATAATTTGTTGCGTCAATTTTGCCTCTGGTATGATTTGTGACTGTCTTTACCGCTAACATTTTAGCCTTGTGGCACATTATCCTGGTGTTGCAGCCTTTCTCCTGGAAGACCTTTCCATTTCTTGCCAACCATATGTGCCATAAGAGAGTTAGAGGAATGATGTTCCATACCCTTTGCGCCAATTTACTTCTTTTCTTTCGCCATGGACAATTCTTCCTCCATTTGTGAATCATTTCTGCAATAGTTGCCTGAGGCTCCCAGGGTGCTTCCCCTATTGAGGCCATCTTCTTCCAACATTCGTCAGCCACCAAACATTCTATAAACAAGTGCTGCATTGTTTCCTCTGATCTACAGCAGTTTGGGCACCTGGATGGCCCCATTATGCCTATTTTCTTTAAATTTTCAGCGGTTAATGTTTTTCCTTTCAGGAGCAGCCAAATGAAAAACTTAACTTTCGGAGGTGGTTCTGCTCTCCATACGATTTTCCATTGGTTCCATATTTCCTGTTGGAGAGTGCTGTCACAAAGAAATTGATGACAACTTTAACCGTGTATTGAGTTCCAGTTGGGTCCCAATGATATCCATCATGTATGCCTTCTTGGACCGGGGCTTTGTTGTGTAGGAGCTTCTTTAGGGCAGTGAGACTAGTGTCTAACTCCCTGGGATGATCCGGGAATTTCCATCCTGTCCATGCTTGAGAGTGATTGTCCCATTGTGATATTTGGGCCAAGTGCAGTATTCCTTTGCCATTAAGCCAGTTTATAGCAGGGATTGCCTCCACCTTTGTTCCAATGGGTTGCTGCCCTAAAATTCTGTCTGTGGAGAAGTTGATACTGCTCCCCCCTCCTGGGACCTTTGAGATATTCTGAGACATAAAGTTAATAGCCTTCTTGCACAGTTGCCAAATTTTTGTACTATCTCTGTTGGGAATATTAGTCTCCAGGAGTCGCTGCCTTGTGCAGTTCAGATATTTTGCCTCTAAGATCTTCTTCCACCACGCTGTAGGCCCTGTGATCATCCTCCATACGATTTTAGCTCCAAGGGCTAAGTTTAGCAATTTTGGTGATCTGATGCCTAATCCTCCTTTTTCCTGAGATTGGATTATATTCTTCCAGCTTACAAGATTAAATTTTTTCTTATCCGTTTTCCCTCCTTGCCAAAGAAAATGCCTGAGGGCTCTTTCCATTTTCTGATGGAAAACAGCTGGAGCTTGATATAACGAAAAATGATATATGGGAAGAGAAGCTATACCTGATTTTAGAAGAACTAGTCGTCCTGCTAGGTTCAGCCACATGGTGCCCCATTGTTGCACTTTTCTCTTTATTTTGTCGAGGATTTGGTTCCAGGTATCAGCTTTCAGCGGTCCCAAACTTACTGGCATCCCTAAGTAGGAGAAATGGTTCCAGACTAGTTTGCAGGAGACTCCAAATATGCTTGCAATGCTGTGGATGGTATGATTTGGTGTATTCCAACCATATATACAACTTTTTATCTGGTTGACCTTCCCACCTGAGTAATCCATGAATTGGTCCAGAATCTTCTTAAAGCGCCTTGCTATAGTGATGGATGCTCCTCCTATTAGGAGAGTGTCATCTGCAAATTGAGAATGGTTGATGTTCTTTGTTCCTTGCTCAATCTTGATGCCAGTGATTAGACCTATTCTCCGGTTATAGTCCAAGATTTGACTGAGAGATTCAGCCATAAGGATAAACAAGTAAGGAGATAGGGGGCAGCCTTGTTTGAGGCCACGAGAAGATTGGAAGGCTGCACACAGTCTTCCATTAATCAAAGGGGAGATCCATGGTTCCGTTATACAAGCTTTGACCATTGTGATGAAGGAGGGATCAAACCCCATTTTATGAAGAACAACAAACAAGTAGGTATGTCTTACCCTATCAAAAGCATTTGCGAGGTCCAGCTTCAGAACAAACCCTTTCTCTTTTCTGCTTAAGCTCGAGTGGATGGCCTCTTGCACAAGAAGGATAGAGTCAGTGATGTGCCTATTGGGGAGAAAACCCCCTTGATTTTCAGAGATCAAGGATGGTAGATGAGGTTTAAGCCTGGATGCTAGAATTTTTGAGATTATTTTATATGCTGAGTTGCATAAAGAGATTGGCCGAAATCTTGAAAAAGTGGAAGGTCGATTTTCTTTTGGAATTAAAGCCAGATAGGTGGAGTTGGTAAATCCCCCCATTTTGCCTTCTTTTAGTACCCAACGAATCATCTTTAAGAGGTCTTTTTTGATCATTTGCCAATATTCTCGATAAAAGCAAATGGGAAATCCATCAGGTCCTGGAGCTTTATCTGGGTGTAAGCTCCAAATTGCTGCTTGGATTTCTTCTTCTTCAACTTCTTTTCTGAGACTGTTGTTCATTTCTTGTGTGACTCCTTTAAACAAATGCTGAAGCATGCTTGAGTAATCCTCCACACCTTTGTCCTCAGTCAGAAGATTATTAAAATGCTTGGTAGCTACTTCCTTTATAGAGGCCTGAGTGTTGAAACAATTCCCTTCATTATCCGTTATTGTGCTCACTGTATTTCTGGCCTTTCGAACAGTGGCCTGCTTGTGGAAATAGGATGTGTTTTTGTCTCCCTCCTGCAACCAAAGTTGCCTTGATTTCAGCCTCCATTTTGTTTCTTCGTCCCTAATAGTTTGACTCAGCTGTGAGTATAATCTAGTTTCTTGTTCTTTAGCTTGCTGAGATAGCCCAAGCACTTCGATTCTTTGTTGCACTTTCTCGAGATCTTGCTTAATTTTCTTTTTATTCTTTTCGGGCTCTTGATAATTGTTCCTTGCCCAATTTTTTAAATCCTGTCGTACTCTCTTCAATTTTGTCTCCCAAATATAATTTGGCGAACCTTCTACATGTTGAACCCAAGCCTGTCGCACCACATCTTTTGTAGCAGGGATACGGTTCCAAATGGCGCAGTATTTGAAGGGTATAGGCCCTAGCTGACAGTGACTATGAAGAGTAAGCGTTATTGGGTAGTGGTCAGAGGCAGAGACATTGAGGATGTTTGAATGACCTGTAGAGAAGGTAGACAGATATGCTATACTTATAAGGAATCTAGCAAGTCGTTCCATGATATTGCCGGCGCCAATCCTTCTGTTGCTCCAGGTGTACCTATGATTTTTGGGTCTGATATCAACAAGATCATGCTCCTGCATGATGGCCTCTATTCGACTTCTAGATGGATCAGGGGTGAAATTTCCTCCTCTTTTTTCGTTAGCATGCATCACCAGATTTAAATCTCCTGCTATAATGAGATTGTTGTTATGCTCTTCTTCTATACTTGCTTCCAATGTGTTCCAACACATTTCTTTCTCTCTGTACTGATTCAAAGCATATACGTTATAAACTGTTACCTTTGAGCCTCCAGTTTTACTTTCTAAGGTGATTCAAATCCAGTTCTGGTGAACGCTGGTGGAGTCACAGATCCATTTGTTGTTATCCCATATAGTTAATATGCCGCCTAAGGCTCCTCTTGCTTCGCTTGCGCATCCTTTAAAATGCTTTTGCTGGCTAATTACTCTACTTATTTCTGATTGATCTTGCTTTGTTTCTTGAATAAGAATAATTTCAGGGTTTTCACTATGAATTAAGTCCTTGAGGGCAGCTAGCTTGGAGGGGTGCCCTAAGCCCCTACTATTCCAAGATAGTATTTTCATCATGATTTACTGGTTACATGGAGAGGTGCTCGCCTCTCATGGCCTTTGTTACTGTTTTCTTTTTCCAAGTGTCCAAGAATGAAGGTCTCTATTGGAGTTTGGGTGCCCAGTGCTGTGTCTTTTTGAGCATTTTCATCCCTCTGTTGCTTGGCTGATTTCCTGCCAGGCCCTTGCTTGTTAGGGACATCACTGGGCGCTCCCTGTTCCTTTGAAGAACTCCTGGTAATCCTTGAAGAGGGGAGGTCTGGAGAGGGCTACATGATGAGGGGAGGGGAAAGTTGAAGAGGGGGATCTGTGGAAGGGACATCAGGCCCCGATTCTGCCTCAGAGAAGATCGCGAAGGGGTTAGAAGATGGAGGGAGAGGAGGATCGGGAATCAGAGGAGGGGAGGAAGGATGCTGCTGGGAAGGACTAGGGGCATTAGGATCCATAGACTTGAGAGGAGGAGATGATTTTTTCCTTTTTACAGTTTCCCATTGCCCATCCTGCTCACCAGAATCTACATTAACTATTTTAGTGCATCTATTTGCAAAATGTCCATATTCATGGCATACCTTGCATTTGAAGGGTATCTGCTCGTAATCCAGTTGCTAAATGTGGCACCAGTCATCCACTTTCAATTTGATCGCTTCCGGCAGTCCTCGGCCGAGATCGACTTCAACACAAATCCGCGCACACGCCTGCATGTTGTCTTTAGGTTCACTACGATCTATGTATTTTCCAACCGCATTTCCTATTGCTTTGACCGAGTCATCCCCCCAGCAGTGAGGGGGAAGGTGCGGCAGTCTAACCCAGACTGGAACAACATTCGGTATATCGAGTTCTGGATCGAAATCCGGGGTCCATTTGTTGAGGTAGAGACCCCTGGAGTCCATAAAGTAAGGCCCATTTCTGAATATTAGGTCTTTGTCCTCTTTGGTTTCGAAATGGAAAGTAAAATATCCTCTGCCACAAAATCTGATGGATATTTTACCCTGGATCTTGTCCGACGAGTTTCTTTCAACCCACCTTTGCACTGTTCTGGGTGATGGCCACAATCCTGTAAATTGCCCAATCAATCCTTTCTCTGCTAGGGAAATGGCTGCCATGCGTGGGATGGTAGGCGACAGTTGAACTTCCTGTAATACATCAAGCTTCTTCACAAACTTTGTTGCTGCTGGTCTAGGTCTTTGCGGAGGGAGTGACTTTACCAGTATGGAAAAGGCTCTTTGCAGCTCCGGGTCCCCACCGGATGGGTCCGGAGGGTCCATGTTGAAACTTGTTCAGGCGGCCCTGGCCGAGGCTCGATCGCGGGTTGCAGTCGTGCGCGCAGCAGTTCTCTTTCCAATGCTCCACACTTATACTTGCCTTAATGAGATTATCTTTATATCAATATTGTATCTCTCGAAAAGAGGAATCCATTGAAATCATCATCTCCATCAAATGAGTTGTAACAAGGTGGAATTTGGCCCTAGTTGCCAATTTTAACACCTGCAGACTTACACTTCCTCCAACAATGAAATTTCATGATGTTTTCAATGTTTCATTGCTTACGAAGTAGGTTCAAGATGTTGATCATGTGATTGAATGGTATCTATTGCAGGAGGAACCAAACGGAAATTCCAACCATACCACAATGCATTTTGCAGCAGAAACAACTCATGCTCTGGAACAAAGCAATCGAGGAGGTTAACGTGCAGTGGAAGCACTTTGTGTCCGTTGAAGCTACATGGGATATGGTTGATCATATGTGAACTTTATATCCTTCTTATTTGTTGGTTCAAGCAAATTAACTTCTCTCTTCTCTCTCTCTCTCTCTCATCTCTCTTTCTTCTATATATATATATATAATAATATATTCATACATACTACATACATACATACATACATACATACATACACACACACATATATATATATGGATTTTGTTGTAGATGTCGCAATGAGTTGTGTTATAAAGCTCTAATAAGTGGTATGATTTTCATGTTTGTTATGTTGGTCGTGGTTTGCAATAGTTGTTCATTGCAAATACTGCATCGAGCTATCTTATAAAGTGCCATGGGTAGAATGTGTTGCTTTCAATGGTTTATTGGTCACAGGTGTCATAGAACACCGAGGACAGTGTTCCCCCAAGGGGGATGCGTTTGTAATAAACCCTAGTTTATTTTCCATGTAAATAAAATATAACCAAGGTCATGGGACACATATTCCAAGTTGAATATTGGGAAAAACATAGTGATGGGCAGGGAAAACTTTAAGAACCCCCCTAAATTTACATGTATAATAAATGGGCGAATGTCCATGGTATATAGGAAAAATGGAAGGCGATTTTATCAATAATATGATATGTATATATAATTTTTTGGCGAATCTCTCACCAAGCATGGCGAATATTTTTTTACTAAATTATAAAATCTTGTATTTATTGAATACACGAATGAAATCATTGCATTTCTTTAAAATATATTTTGAAATCAAAATTACCGAAATTACATATCGATAATCTAGTGGGTGTAAGATAAAATTCACCCGTGCCATTCACAGAAAGCATGAGAAGAAACCTAATACTATATATAAAACCAAGAGAAATTCAAATTCATCACTTCTAGGAACCTCATAACCACCTTGTCAATACACAAGTATGTTCCTATTTGCAATTAGAAAAATTACCCAAATTACAATCTGTTTACTCCACTTCTAGGGACCTCGTAACTACCCTGCCAATACACAAGTATGTTCCAGTTTGCAATTAGAAAAATTACCCAAATTACAATATGTTTACTCTAGCATATGTTGGAAAGTTATAGAAGGATGACTAGTGAAATCAATCCATTCCTTTTAGCCCTGGATTTGTTTCAGTTTAAAATAGAAGTATACAAATATACTTGTCCAATGTCTATGCTTTAACCATTCACCTTAAGATGTTTTTACAATATAATTTCCTAAGTCTATTTAATATCTTTATTATCATAAAAACAAACCTATATCCATCTTAACTCCACATCTACCACTCTTAGGGGGATGAAATCTATTTATCCCTCTGAGAACTTGGTAGACCCAGAATTAATATGGATCTAAGATAGAATTTCCCTTTTAAATAGTCTATGCTCACATGAATACCATGGGTCAATACCATGGGCTATCATAAACCTGGAGCTTAAAAATTACTATTAGTAATTAAATAAAAATTAATAGTTGATTTTTATTTTATTTTTATTTTAACCAAGCTAAAATGTTTAACATACATTAAATTACAACATCCATTTTTACTCTTCATCGGATCAAATATTTTTTCACTCTATGCTAGTTTGCATATCACGATATTTGATACCTCTCAGGGGTTAGTAGATCCAGAGTAAGGATGGATCTATTCTGGTTTAATTCCCCCATTTAAATAGGCTACATTCCAAGTGAATACCATGGGTCAATACCATGTGCCATTTTGGTGAATACCATGGGTCAATACCATGTGCCATTTTATTTTTATTAATACTAATATGAGGGTTAATAATGTTTTTTGCATGGTATTAATATAAAAAAATAAAAAAATGTTTTATTTATTTACCATACCTCCACTTTACTTATATTTTTATTTGTTTACACCCTTGCATGTATATAAGGTGACTTATGGAGTAAATATAAAAAATGCTTATTTATTTACCATACCTCTCATTTATTTATATTTTTATTAATTTACCATACCTCTTTTATAAATATGGTATTTGGGCCTTTGGCTCATAGGATTCACTTAAATAAAACCTATTCTTGAAAATGGGCGAATGGATTCACTTAAATAAAACCTATTCTTGAAAATGGGCGAATGGAAGGTTGTAACTCCTAATTTCAAGGGCTAAATTTACCTTTTTTACCCTCTCCCTTAAAATAAGGTGGGCTATTTGAGGTGATTTGTAAAAATGTACTATGATACAAAATATTCGCCCACTAAAAATTTAAAACCCCTTAACTTCGCCAAAGGGCGAACATTCGCCCCTAAAATCACCCCTAGTCTCCCAGAATCCATCCAAATCAAAGTAGGAAGTTGGTCTCATCTGCTGAAGTTGGGTTACGAGCAGATTCCTTTCAAATGTCGAAAATGTCATGTCTACGGACACTTCGCCAGAGGTTGCCCAACCAATGTGCAACCAGAACAGGGTAAAGAAGAAGCTTGGAATCAGGTCAAGCGCACCAGGAAATCCCAAAAGTAGGCTGGTCCAAACGGAAGAGGTCCACAGGTGCCCCCTTAGCAACCCCCTCCCAGAAAGGATCAAGAAAACAAATTTTCCACTCTAAGCTCGCAAATAGAGGAATCTCAGGAACTAGAAAAAAAAAATCAACCTGTCCCTCTAAAGCCCCCAAAGGTTCTGGAAATGGAGTTGATTAAGCTGGAACTGGTGTTCCAGCAACAGAGGCAATGGCTGAAAGTGGTGTAACAACAATAGATTTGGCAATGGCTAAGAGCTCCAAAGGAAACATTATTGCAGCAGAGGAAGGGGAGCATGAATCAGAGTGCTCGGAGGAAGAAGGGGAAATAGGAGAATCCCAAGCTTCGATAAGGAGATCCATAAGAGGCCGCAAAATAGACGGGGAAAGAAAAGAGCAGGAAACCTTCAAGGATAAGCTTCAAGGTAGCCATCCAACTCTTGAGAAGCTCCTAGCATCAAAAGCAAAGTTGGTGAGAAACCAGCCCCAAGCCTCCAAGGGAGCCAACTAGAAATATAAATGATGAAGATAGTCTCCTGGAACTGTAGAGGTATGGGGAGAAGAATCAAAGAAGAAGTCATCAAAAGTTTAATAAGAACAGAAACTCCTAACATACTTCTCATCAAGGAGACCAAACTAGAAGACTCCATCTTCCTTCAGGCAAGCAAGAAACTTTGGAGCAAATGTGAGGCGAAAGCTATCTCAGCTCGAGGGGCTTCTGGAGGGCTGGACACTCTTTGGAATGCTAGCAAATTCTTTTCGTCTCTGAATCACTCAATACTCACTAGCTGCTCTTAAAATTGCAACACTTAGACTCAAAAGAGATTATCAGCCTCTTCAACATGTACATCCCTGTGAACGCTGCGGAAAAGAAGGCCTACTGGGACTCCAGAGGAACCCAAGTAGATCTAGTCAATCTAGAGAATATCATCATAGTAGGAGATCTCAATCTTACTCTCCTTTCAAAAGACAAGAGAGGAGGCAGCATTGCTCGACATCTGGCAAGGGAATGGGCAGAGGACCTTATGCAAGACTCAGACCTCCTAGACATCAAGCCAACCTTGGGTAAGTTCACTTGGACTAACAAAAGAATCGGTCCTGGCCATATTGCTCATAGATTGGATAGATTCTTAATTCAAAGCTCTTTTCTTCTTCTTGGATTAGAAGCTAGAGTTCACATTCTCCCTTGCAGCACTTCAGATCATAAACCCATCAAGTTGGAACTGTTGTTTCAGCTTGACCTTGGTCCAATCCCCTTCACATTCAACCCGCTCTGGACTAATGAATCAGACTTCATGCATTTAGTTAAGGACATCTGGAGGTAGCTAGTAAAGGGCTCCCCCTTTTTTGTCTAGGAGGAGAAGCTCAGAAGAGTGAAAACAACTTTTAAAAGTTGGGGTCAAAACTCTACCCAATCCAGCAAATGAGAGAAAAATTCTTCAACGCAGTCTGGAAAGTCACCACCTCCAAGCTGAAACAACTGATATAACCAAAGAATTTCTAGAAAAAGAAGCGCAGCTGCAGCAAAACATCCACAAGGCTTGTCTAACAAAAGAAGAGTAATGAAGACTTAAGTCATGTAGTCTTTGGCTTAAAGCAGGGGACAAGAAATCTTCCTTCTTCCATAAAAAATCTCAGGCTAGGAAATGCACCAATGCCATTTCCGAAATTAAAGATGGCACTAATTCTCATAAAGACAATGAAAGCATCAAAAAATCTGCCTCCATTCATTTTAAAAGCCTATATAGCGAAGATAAAAATTTGGACCAAAGCTTTGATATGACTGACGTGGTTCCCTCCTTGATTACTATTGAAATGAGTCACCTTCTTGAAGCTAAAGTCACTAAGAATGAATTCAAGGATGCCCTCTTTGACATGGACTCGGACAAAGCCCTTGGACCGGATGGTTTTACAGCTAGATTCCTCCAATCTCGCTAGCAGATTATGGAAAAGGATCTATACAAAATGGTTATCAAGTCCCAAGCTTGCCAGAAAATCGGAGGAAGCATGAACACTGCTTTTCTTGCTCTCATTCCCAAAGAGAAAGGATCCAATACTTTCAAAAAGTTTCGTCTGATACCACTATGTAACATACGTTATCAACTGATTACTAAAGCTATTGCTAATAGACTTAAGCTCATCCTCCCCAAACTCATTCCGGAAAGCCAAGGAGGATTCATTCAAGGGAGACAGATAGTGGACAACTACAAGCTGGTCCAAGAGGCAATCCACTCAAGTATGAGTCCCAAGGAAAAAGGTATGGTTGTCAAGCTTGATTTAGCGAATGCTTTTGATAGAGTCAAGCACATTTTTCTGCTAAAAGTCTTACACAAATTTGGATTTGGGGAGAACTTTATAAATTGGATTCGGGCCTGCATTTTGGAGCCTTAGATCGCTCCTTCAATAAACGACAGAGATGCTAACTTTTTCAAGGCCACGAGAGGGCTCAGGAAGGGGTGCCCACTCTCACCCCTTCTGTTTGTTCTTCAAGCCTCTGTCCTCAGCTTCTATTTAGACAAAAAAATGATGGATCAAGAAATTGTTGGGCTCTGTATAACAAAGAGGTGTTAAAAACATCAACCATGCCCTCTTTGCGGATGACACCTTGTTATTAGGATCTGCCTCTGTGTTTATAGCCTCCAGATTTAAAGGAGTCCTGGACGAGTTTTGTTTGATTTCAGGAAGCAGTTTAAACATTAAAGGAGTCCTGGACAAGTTTTGTTTGATTTTGGGAAGCAGTTTAAACATTGGAAAATGCCATGTCTATTGCTGGAACACCACTTCCAGCATGCTCAATTCCATTTCTAGAACTTTTGGTTTCATAGCCTCCTCAAACTGGACTTCCTTCAAGTATTTGGGCCTTACTTTCTTTCTTAAAAGAGCCTTCAACATAGGTTGGCTTCCCCAACTGGAGAAATTCAAGAAAAAATTGCTTGCTTAGGGCTTTTCCTGGCTCAACATTGCTAGTAAGTTTGTCCTCATTAAATTTGTGCTTAACAGTATTCCCTTGTTTCAGTTTTCCATTCTTCTTGCTCCCTCCGGGATTCTCAGAAAAATGGAGGAGATCATTAGGAAATTTTTTTGGAACGGGGGCAAGCAAAATGAGAAAAGTTTTCGTTAGTTAGCTGGGATTCCATTTCCAAACCGCTCTTAGAAGGAGGCTTGAATTTCAAAAATCTTGGAGTTCAAAATATCACCATGGTGGCTAAGCTCATTTGGAGGATTATAGCTCCAAACCCTGGTTGGGCTCATCTAGCTCTTTGAAAAAAATATTTATGGGCAAACTTTCCCGCTGTCTAGGCCATCCTCTGCCGCTTCTGAATTTGCCCTTCCAGAAGCTCTGTTCAAAAGCCTGTCTTCTTATAAATACTCATGCCTACTGGGTCCTTGGCAATGGAAAAAGGACCAACCTTTGGATAGACAAAATATGAACAAGGAGCCGTTGGGAGACTGCCCCTCCCTCCAAGCGTTGCGTAGGTGGATGGATGCTGGTATGCGTTCCCTGTGGGATATATCAGTCTGGCAAGAATATCACTGGCTGGATGGAAAATTGAACTGTCCCCAGATTTGGCTATAGAACGCAAGGAACTACTCTCCAAACTTCATGGATTGGCTCCATTGCGGATGCGAAGCAAGGATACTAGAGGTTGGGGTGTGCAGGTTGGTGATTATTCTGTTGCTCAGGGATACGCCAAGCTGTGCTAGCACCCCCATGTGGCCATGAATGTAGAGCCTTGGAAAGGGATTTGGTACCACCCTTCACTGCCAAAAATTGATTTTTTCAATTGGTTGTTATGCCATTCCAGAATCTGGACTGATAATAATCTGTTGAAGCGTGGCTTCCACAGCCCTTCAAGGTGCAGACTTTGCAAGGCAAACTAGGAAACCATTTCACATTTGATGCTAGATTATTCCTTTACTTTGCAGATCTGGTTCGTGCTGTTGGACACTCTGAGTCCCAGCTTCGAGTTGCCTTCCTCCACTGCTAATTTTTTGATAGATGGCTACAAAGGTACCTTGGTCCTCCTCCAAAAAATAAAATTATTAGAGTGGCTTGGTTAATTCTCCCTAAAATTATCTATTGGTAGATCTGGCTAGAGCGAAACAAAAGGATTTTCCGAAACTACTAGCAGGACGTCAAGCTAGTGGGAGTTAAAAGAAAATGCCAGTTAAAAGAGTCCCTGATAGTCCTTAAAGATGATTTAAATCTCACCCAGCAGGATAACAATTGGGGCTCTTCTCTCGACCTACAGCTCCAAAAATTGGTAAAGAGTATCCCCCTCCTAAAATTTTGGCAAATAAGGGTTACAGAAAACGAGCTCCAGGGATGGATTGCAAACCAGCAAAGGCACTCCTTATTTTTTGATGGGGCTGCTAAGGGTAATCTTGGAAGAGCTGGTGCTGGAGGAGTTATATTAAACCCAGCTGGTTCTAGGATCCACAGCTTCGCCTGGGGCTTGGGCATCGCTTCCAGCATCCAGGCTGAGGCTCTGGCTCTTTTTCAAGGACTCAGGATTCTAAAAGTGTTGAACATTAGGGAGGTCAATGATATTGGAGATTCTCAGGTTATTATCAACACTATGGTGACTCGTTCTAAGACAAAGGACCTAATGCTAGCAAGCCTGATACACAAAATTTTAGATCTTGGTGACTCTTTCCATAATTTAAATTTCTATCATATGTCGAGAGGCAATAATAAGGAGGCAGACACTGAAGCTAACAAAGTAGCCCTTCTTACGGCTTGTGCTCTGCTCAAAGGCGGACAAGAAATATGGGAACCAATTCCTTAAATTAGATCATTGTCATGTTTTATTGCTTTCTGTTAAATCAGTTTGTTTGTACCCACAAGCTTGCGAAAATCTCTGAAATAGACCATATAGTTGTAGCTAAGAAAATATGTGAGCTAATCATAAGTCTCACGGTCTTGCAAGGCTGTTTGGCACTTTCCGTTTTAGACTCACCCTTTGTAATCCGCTTTTTGGCATTAAGGCCAAGTTTCTAATAATCCACTACCCGTTTCTGTAAAAAAAAAATAGTCACAAAATAGTGTTACAAAATAATAAAACATAAAACAAAAAAACTATGTAGTAATAATATGAATTAAAATTATTAATATAGTAATAACATGTATTAAAATTATTAATATAGTGATAGCATGAATTAAATAATGATAATGATTAGTATAATAGTGTTACAAAATAGTGTTACAAGATAGTAAAACATAAAGCCTAAAACGAACAAACAATATAGTAATAACATGAATTAATAATTATAATGATTAGTATAATAGTGTTACAAAATAGTGTTACAATATAGTAACACATAAAACATAAAACAAACAAACAATATAGTAATAACATGAATTCAGTAATGATAATGATTAGAATAATAGTGTTACAAACTAGCGTAACATAATATTAAAACACAAAACATAAAACAAACAAACAATATAGCAGTAACATGAATTAAAATTATTAATATAGTAATAACATGAATTAAATAATGATAATGATTAGTATAATGTTGTTACAAAATAGTAAAACATAAACATAAAACAAAAAATAATATAGTAATAACATGAATTAAATAATGATAAATATTAGTATAATAGTGTTACAAAATAGTGTAACATAACAGTAAAACATAAAACATAACACAAACAAACAATATAGTAGTAACATGAATTAAAATGATTAATATAGTAATAACATGAATTAAATAACGATAATGATTAGTATAATAAGCTTACAAAATAGTGTTAAAAAATAGTAAAACATAAAACACAAATAGCATTACAAAATAGCGTTACAAAATGGTGTTACAATCTACTAAAACATAAAAAAAAAAACAAACAAACAATATAGTAAGAACATTAATTAAATAATGATAAAGATTAGTATAATCGTGTTAAAATAAAGTAAAACATAAAAACTGAAACAAACAAACAATATAGTAATAACATGAATTAAAATTATTAATATTGCAATAACATGAACTAAATAATGATAATGATTAGTATAATAGTGTTAGAAAATAGTAAAACATAAAATATAAAACAAACAAACAATATATTAGTGTAACATAACAATAAAAGATTAAACATAAACCAAACAAACAATATAGTAGTAACATGAATTAAAATTATTAACATAGTAATAACATGAACTCAATAATGATAATGATTAGTGTAATAGTGTTACAAAATAGTGCTACAATATAGTAAAACATAAAACATAAAACAAACAAACAATATAGTAGTAACATGAATTAAAATGATTAATATAGTAATAACATCAATTAAATAATTATAATGATTAGTATAATAGCCTTACAAAATAGTAAAATATAAAACATAAAACAAATAAATAATATAGTAAGAACATGAATTAAGATTATTAATAGAGTAATAGCATGAGTTAAAGGATGAGTTAAAGGATGATAATGATTAGTATAATAAACTTACAAAATAGTGTTAAAAAATAGTAAAACATAAAACACAAATAGAATTACAAAATAGCGTTACAAAATGGTGTTACAATCTACTAAAACATAAAACACAAAACAAACAAACAATATATTAATAACATGAATTAAAATTATTAAGATAGTAATAACATGAATTAGATAATGATGATGATTAGTATAACAGTGTTACAAAACAGTAAACCATAAAACATAAAACAAACAAACAATATATTAATAACATGAATTAAAATTATTAATATAGTAAATACATGAATTGAATAATGATAATGATTAGTATAATACTGTTACAAAATAGTAAAACATAAAACAAACAAATAATATAGTACTAACATGAATTAATTAATTATAATGATTACTACAATAGCTTTACAAAATAGTAAAACATAAAACATAAAACAAGCAAACAATATAGTAATAACACGAATTAAATAATGATAATGGTTAGTAAAATAGTTTTATAAAATTGTGTTACAAAATAGTAAAACAAAAAACAAACAATATAGTAATAACATGAATTAAAATAATGATAATGGTTAGTAAAATAGTTTTATAAAATTGTGTTACAAAATAGTAAAACAAAAAACAAACAATATAGTAATAACATGAATTAAAATTATTAATA